>JANAVB010027195.1:3747800-3758020 GCA_029216955.1 Iris pallida
TTTCTGCATGTGTTGACTGATTGTGGCTCATTGAGTGGTTTATATTATTGGTTTCACCAGCTAAGGACCTCAGGCAAGTGTACTTCTGATTGCTTTTCGATCATAGTAGTTTTTCATTTTATGTCTATACATATATCTTCTTGCTTGTTGACACGCTCGTCACACGGAGTAGTCGGAAGGGAAAATATCTTAGTAAACATGTGAACTACCCAGAACTATCCCATGAGTCTATTCTTGAATAATAGCCGCTGCACACGACACGTGCAGTGTGTCGGATTTACTCCCTAGCCGTTCACATGTTGAAAGAATATTTCACACCACCTAGATAGATGTCTTTTATTAGTTTTCCTTGTTTACTTTTTATCGTGCTATGTCATCAGTTATCTTCCAGTTTTTATCTCTCATATGTTATTTCATGTCTTATTAATTCTATTGTGTTTTTGTATTGTCGTCGGTTTGTGTAATTATTCTATTTTGAACTGGAAACTAACATTTTTCAGGTTTAGCCGCGATCACTCTTGTACTGGGAAGACATGGGTATGCTGAGGCCGACTTAGATAGTAGAACTAGTTGTCATTTCATTAATTGTAAAACTTTGTATTTTCCTTAAATAAAATGTTGTAACTGTTGTATAAATTTAGAAATATGCATGAGCAGCAAATGTTATTTTTGAGCATTTATTTCTTGCGGGCTTGACAACGTTTACCGCCGACTCTGCGGCGTAGGCTGGCTTGGACACGTCTCGTATCCGAAAAGCGGGTGCGGGTCGTGACAGAGAGAAACATTGGAGTTAGGGCTGGCTCCATAGGGAGGGTGTGTGTGTGTGTGTAGAAAATTGTGTGGTTGGATGATGTAGGATAATGAATGGTTAGGATTTAAATGGGGATTAGGTTTTATTCTCTAGGAATTTATCAAAGGGGTTTGTCCAAGAAATATTTTGAGGGACACTAGGTGTTTGGTATTTTGTAAGGAAAAATGAGTGTAGTGGTATTTATGTGGGGACAACATGAAGCTTGGGTTGGGTTCAGTTGAGCCGGGTCGGTCAAAACAGACTTGGTACAATAACGAATTAATTTTAGATATTTATAATCTCTTGTAATAAGTGCATGCGAGGGCTCAAATAAATGGGGGACAAGTATCATGTGGGTAGTAGGCTTAATATGGGCCGTATCCATAATTTGGGTTGACAGTGTTGGATCGATGTCGGGTCCCGAAATTAAATTGGAAGCCAGTTTATTTTACGTGGATAATTAATTGGCCTAAATTGACCCAAAAGTGTGTGAAGCAAATGAAGCACGAGATGGTGTGTTTGATTGGGACACGAAGGTCATGAAGTAGGGTGTCTCGAGTAGATCATGATGAGAAGTTGGTTGGTTCAGAAAATGACTAGTCTCGTGCTCCTAAATTAAAAGTCACGGTAACATGCTGTCACGACCCGGTCCCAATTACTTGGGTCGAATCGGATCATGCCCAGCCTGCACCGTTGTGAGACGGCGGCAGTAAGCTGTATTCAGTAGTGAAACACATGCAGATAAAAATTTCTAACGAATATAAATCTTTTATTCAATTTAAAATTTTGAAATACAACAACCATTAATACAGCAATTACACTTGATACATTGGTTAATAAATTACTATCCAGCTCTACTGTTCTTGGGTTCCAGGTTCTGCGAGAACAGGCATCAGATCTTCGACGACACAATCACCTAAATGTTGGTCTCCAGTCAGGAGGGCAAAGTACAATTCATGCAAATTTTAACAATTAAAATGACAATTTAAACATGCATTTTAAACAGTTTGAAAATGAACAATTTTGAAATAGTACAGTACAGTGATATGAATAGGTAAAGAATATGACCGGTTTGGGTACATTTGTATCCTAGCGATACGGTATGGCTTATCCCCGTGAGAGAGGGGTAAGCTAACACATTCATTATCCTAAGTTTGGATTTGGTCATATCCAGTACACTATTCCCCCAGTCCCCAACATACGATCAATGCTCCCGAAGGAGTTCGTTAATTGTGGTTTAAACTTGCAATGAAACAATTGTGAAAATAATTGTAAAATCTACATAAAATGTACTTGCCTTTAATTATTGACTGGAATGAAGGTTGACTTCCGGGGTTGATGTTCAGACTGTCCTCGAATCCTACAATCGAGAAGTCTGTCTTAGAACCAATATTGAACCATATCTAGGTGTGCTAGTTACAATCTCTAGAATTGTCCTAGTCAAATTTTAGGTTATTTACAACTCTACTTAGAGCGCGCTTATCGAGGTGAGTTACTATCTTACAAAGAAAAGCCATTTTAACTTTGTATTTGGAAAAACTCGTAGTTATTGATTTACTTGGTAAAAACTTTGTATTTTGTATTATATATAAAATTAATAGTTTTCTTTTAAATGAAAAACGTGAATTTGTAATAAACTTGTAATTTCCTAATTATTTATTGTGAGAAAATGATATTAAATTTTTATAAAGTAATTATATTATCATTTTACGTTTTACGTTAATCAACCAACCAAAATAAAATTTACAATATTACAAACCACAGATAATAAATAAAGCTGGGCTTATGCCCTTACAGACCTTTTTTACATAAATTGAAATAAGAGAAAAGGTTAGTTAACTCTAAATAATATCCTGCAATTTAATTACTAAACAAAATTAATAAATTAAATTAAAATAAATATTACTAAGAGTCTCAGACTTGGTCCAATCGTCACAAAATTAGCTAATGCCTCAACGTCCGGAAATCCCGGTTTCGTTTGCATTTCGCTAAGGGTCCATTGACCGATACGGTCGTCACCCAATAAATCCAAATATTTTATATTTTTCCAAAAATCATTTTAAAACTATATAATTAAATTTTATAGAAATTTCGGCAGCATCTCCTCTATTTTCGGGACAACCCAAAAAACTGGGAAAGTGCGCCATAATTTCCTGCAAATAATCCCAAACCAGGGAACCCAATTTCCAATCCAAAAATAATAATATCCGAAACCCGAAAATAATATCCACAACACGTTCCGAAATTCGGAAAACCGAAATTAACTCAGAAATTTCGAAAACTCCTAGAACCAAAACCAAAAGAAGAACTATTCACTCAACCAATATTCCAACCACAGCCTAAAAACGTCAAGCCAGAACTTCTTCCGAAATGGACTTCGGAAAACAGAAGCTCTAACATAATACTAAAGATACCAAAATCTCAGAACCTATCCAACAAGTGTTCGAAAAATTCCGAATATAGAAATTATATGAAAATCAAAGGAAAACAACATCACAGAACATGATTCCGGAAATTCCGAAATCGAAACGTATCGAATCCGAATTCCTGGAACGGAATTGGGGACCAAATTCATCACAGACGCGACACAGGAGGGACGAACTACTCTGATTACAGGAATTACCCAAATCCGTTGGTCGGTGAGCCGCGGGATAACTTAGGAACGGAAACGTAGTCCGCGAGGGAGCCGAACAGAAGAACGCAGAGGGAAGCATGGACAGCGGATCGGACATCGCCAAATCCACGTACGGAAGCGCTGGACAGCAAGCCAGGGTACGAGGAGATGTGGACAGCAGTTGGAGACAGGGGCCGCCGGGCTCGGTGTCGAACGGCGAGCGACGCACGGGACGTGCACAAGGGTCGGCCAAGTAGTGGCCGGGGTACTGCGGGCTCGGGAACACCAGCGGCGGGAGGCCCGCGGATCGGAACGCGGTCGCCGGAGTCGCCAGGCGAGGCCGGCCTGGACTCGGCGGAGGCAGCGCTCGCCCGCGGGAGGGTCGACGGGTGAATCTCTCGGTCGGCCGAGAGGGGATGCGCACAGGGAGGACCGGCGAGGAGTCGGGCGCCGGAGCGGCGGCCCAGGGGCGCGCTCGCGGAGATCGAGGAGCGCGGGTGGCGTCGGCCTGGGTGGTCCCCGCGCAGGGGTCGGCGGCGTCGCGAATGAGCCGGAGGGGGCACTAGCCTGGACGGGCGGCCGGGTTCGGCTCCGGGGAGGGCTCGGGCCGGATCTAGGGCACAAGAGTTTTGGGGGTTAGGTTTGAGAGTTGGTGGTGATAGTGAATGGAGGGATAGAGAGGGTTATATAGAAGAGAGGATGGGGGTTACGGAAGATTGAAGGAGAAGTCGGCGTTAGGGAGCTCGGGAGCTCGGTCGGGAACGCTCGGAAGCTCGAGCGTTGGAGTATTAATGTTCTCTGAACATTAATGGTGATGGTGGTGGGTTTCTATAAAAAAAAGAAATGAATGAATAGTTAAGTTCTCAGAACCATTAAGAGTTGGTGGAAAATAAAGAAAAGGATTTTGTATAAATAATATTTCTTTTTATTCCCGAAACCGAGTTCGGCTCGGATTTTCGAAATAAATAGGAAAAGTAAATAAAATGAAACATAGGTTTTTAAAAAAAAAAATAGGAAAAATTTTATTTATTTATTATAGGCTCAAAATTAAATAAATTATTATTATTATTTTTTTACGGGTTTCACAACCCTTCCTCCTTAGAAAATTTCGTCCTCGAAATTTAAGCTTTTAACCTCTGCTAATAAATTCTAAAAATTAATGAGTCACATCACTAAAATTTAGTTCAATCACATATCGTATCAAACCAACCAGTTTATATTTCTTGATTAACATTTCAAAGCTCGTCCTCGAAATTCGAATTTGAACAATAATCCACAAATCCTATCTTCATTTTTTTTTTTTTTTCAACTCAAATAAAAAATAATTATTTATGCCAAATCTCAAATCACCATATCCTCAACTCCTCGAATTTGGTTTTCAAAATTCCAAATTTTTTTTTTAATCAAATCCAATCCTTAAACGTTAATTTAAATTCAATGTCCAAATAACTTTAATTTTCAATCTTCAATACAACCTTTAATTTATATCTGTAATATAATGATAATCTTCTTAAAAAATCAATTCATCATACTACATCCCTCAAAACTTGTGATTTTTACAAAATCGTCAATGTGCCATATCAATTCTTCAACTCTTTTATTTAAATAAATTCTATCCTTAAAATTTTTAATACTACAAAGCTTCCACTTTCCACCTTAGAAAATATCAAATTTAAAATTTTACCCATCAATTCCAGTAAGAAATCAAATAAGATCAAAATCTTTATTGCTAATCCACAATTTTTTTTTTTATTTCCTACATTCAAGTTTTTTCAAGCTAATTAAAATTGGAATCCAAATATGCCATTTCTTGTATTCAAAAATTAACATCTTCAAACATCAATTGGTGACTCGATCATAAATCAAATCAATATTTTTTTTTTTTTTTTTTTACTAATGTTAATTCGATGAATAAGTTTTCTCCTCATTCAAATAAAAATAATTTCCTCAAAAGTCAAAATTCAATCTTCGTCACGTAATGCTCGTCTCCAAGAATTTATAGAATTTCACAGATTTGATTTCCTCTTTAACCTAAAGTTCATCCATCTCAATTTCAAAATCCAATCCAAACATCAAAAGATTCAAACAGAACCTTCTCAAAGATTTAAATTTAATCATGGCTACTCTCTCTCCTTTAATAAAGCGCAAGATGATCATCTCAATAATAATACTGCGCGAGGATCTATAAAATAGTTTTAAAAAAATAACATACCATAATTTTTTTTTTTAAATAATAATTCGACAAACGAATATATCACAAAACTTACTGTCACTTCACAAATCAAATTTCTACATAAAATAAATGAGGAAAATAAAAAAATCATACTTCAAAAAAACTTTGATAACCTTTAAATGGGGATCCTTAAATCAAAATTTACTTTCAAAACTGAAATCATAATATTTCAATATATCCCATATCTAGAGACAACTAATTTAAAACTCGAAGCCACATCACCAAAATTTATTTGTGTTAATCTACCAAATTTAAATCCTCTAATCTTTCAATTTCTACTCAACATGATATTCTTCTCTCAACTGGTAGATTTTATATTCAATCAATTACATCTTCGAAAATATTTAATCAAAACTCCTTGTGGCCTATCATTACAAAAATTGTTCTCCTTAAAATCAAAAGTGTCAACTCTTCAAAGTCAATATAAAATTTAATTCCAAGATGCATATGATATCATTACTCAAATAAGATCTTTTCCTTCATTAATTTTTCACTAAACTCAATGTTCATATTATCGGGTGCAACCTTCTCAAATTTTTTTTTTTTTTTTTTTTATTTTTATTCATACAATTCGTCATCCTCAATTATTTACATTTTAAATCCAATATTTCTTGTTTCGATTATCCTTTATAGTTAATTCACCATGCACCTTCCTAGAGTGCATTCTCTATGCCTAGCATTGACAACCTTTATTTTATTTTATTTTTGAATGTCAAACTATTCACAAACTTTTCTCGATACTAATCACCATTGTATATTTTAACTCATATATATCCTATATATCATGCACTCTAAGAATCCAAGCTATAAAATGTTCTATGTTTACTTCATAAGGCAAAATCAGATTCGAGGCATGATTGCTAAATATCAAATAAAATGTAAACATGTTTAGAATCTTCTAGATAGAGTTTAGAATATTTTGTTGTGATCAAAATCATGAGTAACATCGAGGTATAATTTTAAATAATCAAAACGAGTTTAAAGTTCTAAACAGAATAGAAAATGTAGATGACTATTCTTCTGAGATTAAGGATTTATCAAAATATGTGTTTGAGATTCAAGAGACTGGGCTAAAATCAAGAGAAGTATCTGTTCTCCGATTTCGAAGATGAAACGATCAACCTTGATTTGAGTCAAACACTAGATAAGATAGAAGCATCACAGCTTCAGATTAAGTAAGAAAAACCAATGATAATATTCCCGACAAATCACTCAGGGAATACAAAATTTATTTTGAGAAGAATAATTTCAGAACTAAGGAAAGTTGAAAATTTGAGAGAAGGTAAGTCTCATTGATTCAAGGAAATCAATTAGAATTGTCTAGTAACGCCAAGAAATTAAATAGCTTTGGGACAGCTAAAAAAATCCCTTGACTTAAGAAAATTTAACAATAGAAATTCTGACCGTTCCTGCTTCATGATTATAGAAGCTTTCTAGGCCTTGATTTGATCAAAATTTCATAGATAGAGTAGGGTTTTTAAAATGAATGGAGGAAATTAACAGATGAGAATATTCTCGATTTTTGGGAAAACATAGGAGATAGTATTGAAATTGAAAATAACTCCTTTAGGAGAATCATGAACTGAACTAATTCTTCTGGTAATAATTGACCTTGAGGTTTAAATGATCCCAGAAGAACTTTGATTCAGGATTGATTTCGAGAAAGTTAGTCAATTAGAAAGGAGATCAAGGCAAAAGGTTGGATAAGGGTTGTAGATATATATTGAGTAGAAAAGAGTTTAATAGGGTTGTAAGAGAATATTGAAACTCTTCATAACAAATGAATCAAATTCCAATGAGGTAGAGAAGTAAATCTGATCAACCAATGAAAAATTAAAATTAGGTTTGATAAAGAAGAAGATTGAAAAATTCAATCTTATTCCAAAAAGAATATGAATCCTAAAGTATACTAGAACCTGAAAATTATGGTAGGAGAATAATTTCAAAAGTCATGGGACACTCAAAGGTACAATCAGCTTAATCTAGATAAGGTTTAGGTACAAATACAAACAAGGTATCCTACGAAACTATAAGCAGTCAAAAATAGATATTTAATTAAATAATTTTTCGGCCCTATAATGTAACATGGTGTATATCATCTAAGTGTTCTAGTTGTTTCTAAAGTCTGTTTTCCTAAAGTCTCAACTATCCCTAGGTCAAGTTTCAGAACTGCGCGATGGTCTAGACTAAGTTGACTAGACCAATTTACAGATCTGACCTGCATGGGCCACCACTAAAAACATGTCACGACCCGGTCCCAATTACTTGGGTCGAATCGGATCATGCCCAGCCTGCACCGTTGTTGAGACGGCGGCAGTAAGCTGTATTCAGTAGTGAAACACATGCAGATAAAAATTTCTAACGAATATAAATCTTTTATTCAATTTAAAATTTTGAAATACAACAACCATTAATACAGCAATTACACTTGATACATTGGTTAATAAATTACTATCCAGCTCTACTGTTCTTGGGTTCCAGGTTCTGCGAGAACAGGCATCAGATCTTCGACGACACAATCACCTAAAATGTTGGTCTCCAGTCAGGAGGGAGCAAAGTACAATTCATGCAAATTTTAACAATTAAAATGACAATTTATAACATGCATTTTTAAACAGTTTGAAAATGAACAATTTTGAAATAGTACAGTACAGTGATATGAATAGGTAAAGAATATGACCGGTTTGGGTACATTTGTATCCTAGCGATACGGTATGGCTTATCCCCGTGTGAGAGAGGGGTAAGCTAACACATTCATTATCCTAAGTTTGGATTTGGTCATATCCAGTACACTATTCCCCCAGTCCCCAACAATACGATCAATGCTCCCGAAGGAGTTCGTGTATAATTGTGGTTTAAACTTGCAATGAAACAATTGTGAAAATAATTGTAAAATCTACATAAAATGTACTTGCCTTTAATTATATGACTGGAATGAAGGTTGACTTCCGGGGTTGATGTTCAGACTTGTCCTCGAAATCCTACAATCGAGAAGTCTGTCTTAGAACCAATATTGAACCATATCTAGGTGTGCTAGTTACAATCTCTAGAATTTGTCCTAGTCAAATTTTAGGTTATTTACAACTCTACTTAGAGCGCGCTTATCGAGGTGAGTTACTATCTTACAAAGAAAAGCCATTTTAACTTTGTATTTGGAAAAACTCGTAGTTATTGATTTTACTTGGTAAAAACTTTGTATTTTGTATTATATATAAAATTAATAGTTTTCTTTTAAATGAGAAAACGTGAATTTGTAATAAACTTGTAATTTCCTAATTATTTTATTGTGAGAAAATGATATTTAAATTTTTATAAAGTAATTATATTATCATTTTACGTTTTACGTTAATCAACCAACCAAAATAAAATTTACAATATTACAAAACCACAGATAATAAATAAAAGCTGGGCTTATGCCCTTACAGACCTTTTTACATAAATTGAAATAAGAGAAAAGGTTAGTTAACTCTAAATAATATCCTGCAATTTAATTACTAAAACAAAATTAATAAATTAAATTAAAATAAATATTACTAAGAGTCTCAGACTTGGTCCAATCGTCACAAAATTAGCTAATGCCTCAACGTCCGGAAATCCCGGTTTCGTTTGCATTTCGCTAAGGGTCCATTGACCGATACGGTCGTCACCCAATAAATCCAAATATTTTATATTTTTCCAAAAATCATTTTAAAACTATATAATTAAATTTTATAGAAATTTCGGCAGCATCTCCTCTATTTTCGGGACAACCCAAAAACTGGGAAAGTGCGCCATAATTTCCTGCAAATAATCCCAAACCAGGGAAACCCAATTTCCAATCCAGAAAATAATAATAATATCCGAAACCCGAAAATAATATCCACAACACGTTTCCGAAATTCGGAAAACCGAAATTAAACTCAGAAATTTCGAAAACTCCTAGAACCAAAACCAAAAGAAGAACTATTCACTCAAAACCAATATTCCAACCACAGCCTAAAAACGTCAAGCCAGAACTTCTTCCGAAATGGACTTCGGAAAACAGAAGCTCTAACATAATACTAAAGATACCAAAAATCTCAGAACCTATCCAACAAGTGTTCGAAAAATTCCGAATATAGAAATTATATGAAAATCAAAGGAAAACAACATCACAGAACATGATTCCGGAAATTCCGAAATCGAAACGTATCGAATCCGAATTCCTGGAACGGAATTGGGGACCAAATTCATCACAGACGCGACACAGGAGGGACGAACTACTCTGATTAACAGGAATTACCCAAATCCGTTGGTCGGTGAGCCGCGGGATAACTTAGGAACGGAAACGTAGTCCGCGAGGGAGCCGAACAGAAGAACGCAGAACGGGAAGCACTGGACAGCGGATCGGACATCGCCAAATCCACGTACGGAAGCGCTGGACAGCAAGCCAGGGTACGAGGAGATGCTGGACAGCAGATTGGAGACAGGGGCCGCCGGGCTCGGTGTCGAACGGCGAGCGACGCACGGGACGTGCACAAGGGGTCGGCCAGATAGGCTGGCCGGGGTACTGCGGGCTCGGGAACACCAGCGGCGGAGGCCGCGCGGATCGGAACGCGGTCGCC
>JANAVB010027195.1:3779937-3979937 GCA_029216955.1 Iris pallida
ATATGTTTTAGGGTTATTTGAGTCGGGTTCGAATTTAACTCAATCCGACTTGAAACGGGGACCCGGGGGATAGTTGACTTAGTGGGACCCACACACTAGTTAGGCATGGCCCAATGATATTAATTTTAGTCCACATGATATTAATTTTAGTTAGTAGTTAGACTAATTATTTATGGATAGGTTTAGTTTAATTAGAGACTTTAAAACTAGACTAAATTGACCTCAACCTTTAACCCATTCCTAATTTAAATCAAAGATTAGTGGAAGGCATTTTGGACATTCAAATAGGGGACACCTCACCATTTTGGGAAGCCACCTATGGGGGGATAAGGAGTGAGTCACTCCTTCATTCATTGTTTCATCCACTTTCTCTTCTTGTCTTCCCCAAATTAATTTAGAGATGAACCTCCATTGATTTTATCTCCAAATCAACCCCTTATTCTACCAAATCTTCTTCATTTCTCCTCTACTCCATGGTAGAGGGTGCTAGCCAAGTTTGGGAGGATTCGGAGCTCGTTCATGTCCTTTTAGAATCTCTACGTGTCAGTGTCGTGTCGAAAAGATTTTCCTTGAATCTCTCTTCCGGAAGGTATAACACTACCAAAATCGCTCATTTAGCGACGGAGTTTTAGCGACGGAATTATTCCGTCGGTATTAGCGACGGTTTCGTGGCCGCTCAGCGACTGATTACCGACCACAAACATTTGCCATTTTTATTTTAATTTTAGGGGCAGGAAAGGTCGCACATCGCGCTAGAGTGTCGGTGTTATAGCGACGGATCTCGGTCGTCGCCACGTAGTCGTTTATTGGCGGGGAATTGTGTAGAGATTTGGCGGGACATATCTTCGACTACGTAGCGACGGATATTCAGTCGGATAATCAATAATAGCGACTGCCTGGCGACGGATTATTCACAGTCGCTATTCCGTCGCTAAATGAGCGTTCCAGACTTAAATGAAAAGGCTGGAGGAACTTTGGCATTTCCCCCAAATTCAATCTCTCTTCTCTCTCTTTCTCTGTCTCTTCTCTCTCTCTCGCGCGGTCGGTGAACGGCGACGGCATCCTCTCCTCTCCTCTCCCGAAGGTAATCTCCTCTCTCTCTCTCTCTCTGTGTCGCGGGTGTCGACGTAGGGGCAGCGCGGGCGGCGGGATTGGGGACATTCGGGCTTGGGGCGGGGGCGTCGGGGGATGGGCGGCTGGCTTGGTGCGGGGGCGTCGGAGTGGGCGGCTGGCTTGGGGCGGGGGCGTCGGGGCCTGGGCGGCAGGCTTAGGGCGGGGCATCGGGGGTGGGCGGCTGGCTTGGGGCGGGGGCGTCGGGGCTGGGCGGCGGGCTTGGGGCGGGGGTGGCGGGCTTGGGGCGGGGGCGTCGGGGGCTGGGCGGCGGGCTTTGGTCGGGGGCGGCGGGGGGCTTTGCTTATCAAATTCATCTAATTTATATTGGCTAAATAACGTGTTATCCATATGGGTGTTATCCATTAGTTTGGTGGTGTTTGGATTAGTAATGTGAATATGGAGTTTGGGTTCATGGTGTATATGTTCACTGTGTCAAGGACAGTGCGAGTTCTTCATCTGCATAAGTCAGTGTTTGGGTTCATGGTCTATACATCTAACTGTGATATACATATATGTGCCTATTATAATTAGCATGCAGGACGACTTGGGGTGTAATGTGTGATTGTAGACATGGTAGAAATTATAGGTAATTAATGCTAGTGTGAGTATAGACTAAGGTAGTGCTTGCTAGATAATAAGGACACTCTAGTATCCTAACCAAGTTAATTTTAGACTAGATATTTAGGATATAGCTCCCATATCCTAGAAGTGGACTCTTGCAATTTAGAAATAGATAGATTGACTTAGTTTGGTATCGGTATCGCACTATCGGTAACGGTATCGGTATCGCACTATCGGTCAAGGTTCACAATCGGTATCGGAATCGGTTTCGGACTATTCCTATGAGTATTGGTATCGGCGATATCGGTAGTATCGGCGGTATCGTATCGGAGTATCGGACTTTGGTATCGGAAAACAAATAATTATTAATAAATTATTACATTTAAAAACATATATTTTATACATTTAGGCATAATTTTAAGTATTTCAGCGTTATTTCTTAGTAGTTTTGAAATTATATGAAATAGTAGTCACCTTACCGATTGGTTTTACCGAATTGACCGGAACAAAGACCCCATAGTGGGTATCGGTCAATATTTGGTATCGGTCGGTATCGGATCGGAACATGCCAAACCGTATCGGTATCGGCCGTATCGGATCGGTATCGGCCGATACTTTAAACCATGCTATCGGTATCGAACTATCGGTATCGGTATCGGTATCGCACTATCGGTATCGGTATCGCAGTATCGGTATCGAACTATCGGTATCGAACTATCGGTATCGGTATCGGTATCGCACTATCGGTATCGGTATCGGTATCGCACTATCGGTATCGAACTATTAGTAACAACTGTATTTATTTTTTCTCTTCTCGAGCTAGAATACTAGCGGATCCACCAGTTACATGATTATATACTAATTCTGTTTAGTTGTCTTACTATACAGATTTTTACATCTAATCTATGATGGATCGTTATTTCGTTGATCGTACATGGATGTACAAACGACAACACGAGAGCAGAATAGGTATGAGTGACGATTTTCAGGCAGGCGTGGAAGTGTTTCTTAAGTATGCCATGAGCAAAGCTCAGTTTATGGACGGTAACAAAATCAAGTGTCTATGTCGTAATTGTCGCAATAGACGTTACGAAGAAGTGGTGAGTGTAAGAGATCATTTGACCTGTAAGGGTTTCATGATTACGACCTGTGGTCATCGCAAGGTGAACTATATGCCGAAAGACAGGTTGCAAATGTGCTACTTATGCTTTTGATGAATGCTGCAGCAGATTTTGTCGTCGATGACGACGATGCTCGTTGATTATGGAGACGTGCAGAACCTTGTACGAGATATGGGTGTACGACGCGGCAGGGCCTAATTTTGATCCGGAGGATCCTAATCCCGAGGCGAAGGAGTTCTATGATATGTTTCAGGATGCTGAAACTTCTTTATATCCTGGTTGTGATCCACATTCCGTACTGTCAGTGACGATGCGGTTGTTGAACATAAAGTTCGATTTTAACTTGCCACAAACTTGCTATGATCGGATTACACAACTAATGAAGGAGGTGTTACCGAAGGAATCAAAAGAGCTTCCAAAAAACTTCTACAAGTCGAAGATGATGGTCCGACAACTGGGACTGGGGTACGACAAGATAGATTGTTGTCGCAACGGATTCATGTTGTACTACAAGGAGAACGAGGATGTAGAAAGTTGTCGCTTCTGTAATGCGGATCGTTACAAGGAAGTCAGGGAAAAAGGAAAGTCAACTAGAAAACGACGTCCTTACAAGTATATACATTACTTGTCGATCACGAAGCGCTTGCAGAGGATGTATATGTCTCAGAATACAGCAGAACACATGACGTGGCACAACGAAGAATGCACAAAGGACGATGGAGAATTGTCACATCCTTCGGATGGAGAGGCGTGGAAATATTTCGATTTTCGCCATCCAGATTTTGCTGCAGAGCCCAGAAATGTACGCATGGGGCTATGTTCTGATGGATTCGCCCTTTCGGGCAGTCGGAATCTCAATACTCCTGCTGGCCGGTCATTCTGACCCCTTACAATCTGCCACCATGGATGTGTATGAAGACTCCTTATGTTCTTGACAGCTATCATACCGGGTCCTAAAAATCCGATGAAGAATATCGATATATTTACAGCCGTTGGTGGATGAGCTAAAAACAGCTGTGGGAGATCGGCGTCACGACGTATGATATTTCCAGGAAACAGAACTTTCAGATGAGAGCTTCACTGATGTGGACAATCAATGATTTTCCCGCATATGGTATGCTGTCGGGATGGAGCACTCACGGCACCCTGTCTTGTCCGATATGCATGCAAAATAGTAAGGCGTTCCGCCTTAAGCATGGAGGAAAAAACTTCTTTCTTTGATTGTCATCGTCAATTTCTGCCCGCGAGTCATCCTTGGAGAAAGAACAAGGACGCTTTCAGAGCTGGAAAACAAGAATCTTCTCATCCGCCTGCCAGATTGTCGGGATACGATATTTGGGAAGATGTAAAGGATTTTCCCACTGTAATGGAAGATCCATCGAACAATCTTGTCGATGGGTTCGGACAAACCCATAACTGGACCAAACGGAGTATCTTCTGGGACTTGCCTTATTGGAAAGATAATTATAAGGCATAATCTTGATGTTATGCATATCGAAAAGAATGTGTTCGATAATGTCTTCAATACCGTCATGGACATTAAAGGAAAGACGAAGGACAATCCAAAAGCAAGACAAGATATTGCAGAGATAAAAGCGTCCTCATCTGAACTTGATACAAAGGGGAGCTGCTGGACAATTAAGTAAGCCGATAGCACAATACATATTGAGCAAGGAAGATAGATTAATAATCTGCAAGTGGGTATCTACTTTAAGATTTCCCGACGGCTATGTGTCGAATTTATCTAGATGCGTTGACCTCAATGAACGCAAGCTAACGAGAATAAAGAGTCATGACTGCCACATGTTTATGGAAAGATTACTGCCCATTGCTTTGAAAGAGTTGTTGCCTTCTCCTGTATGGGTTCCGTTGGCCGAACTATCAATATTTTTTAGGGATATTTGTTCAACTAAGTTGACTGTGCAACACATGGTTGAACTTGAGGAGAAGATTATCTTAACAATTTGCAAGTTGGAGAAAATATTTTCTCCTGGCTTCTTCGACAGCATGGAACATCTACCGATTCATCTAGCATACGAAGTCCGTGTTGGTGCATCTGTTCATTATCGATGGATGTACCCATTTGAAAGGTACATAAATATCGATATAATTAAGCTGAATTTCTATTTTTTTAAAATTCTTTTTAATTCTCAAGATAATTTGTCTCTTAGAAGAAGAAGAAGAAGAAGAGAAGAGAAAGAAGAAGAAGAAGATTTGATGGGGATGAGGATACAGATGAAATCGACGATGAAGATAAGGATGAGGATGAGGATGAGAAGGATGATGATGAAGACGAGGCCGAGGATGAGAACGAAGACGATGATTAGGTTAAATATTGTTGTATAGTAAAAACACTTCAAATTACGTGAATTAAGTTTGACCTCATAAAAGCAATTACGTGAATTCATGTTTTTTTTATCGATTATTTACTTATTGCAGATGGCACTCCTAGTCTTTTTCGTCGCGGCGGCACTCGTCTCCCTACTGGTGGTATGTATATTTTAGTTTAGTTTTTTATATCCATTTACAATTTCATATTGTTAATTATGTTTATGTGTTCTACTTACAGGTCATGATGGCTGGCGTGGTCGTGGTGCTAGTCGTGGTGGTGGTGGTGGTGGTGGTGGTGCGGGTCGTGGTCGTGGTCGTACTGGTGCTGGTGGTCGTGGTCGCATTCAAAGTTCCCGGGATGTGACCCATCGAGCGAGCCCGACCGGAGAGTACCCTGGGCACAGACGCATCCCGTCCTCGATCGACCACTTCATCGAGGCATCAGTCCGGATCTGCTAGCGGATCCGATCCGCTATCGGAACCACCAGCAGCGGATCCACCAGGGGATGCCCCATTTACTGCACAGTAGGCCTCGGAGTAGTACCCCCATACTCGGTTCCATCCGGTTACTGGGGAGTACATACGCGGACCCGCGGATCCTCCGACGGCACCAGAGAGGCCGAGAGGCGAGTTCCGACGAGAGCTATGGCCCGCGGGGACCTCGTAAGTAAATTTAAGTTAATTTATTAAATTTCTTTCATTTATTCAAGTTAATAATCCAGTCGTTTTTCTTTGTATTTTTTCGTTAATGTTGGCAGGGCCCTTGGAGAAATTATCAGGGCTAACTTCCACGGTCCCTACCTCAACTTTACGTCGGTGCCCCCAAACGAGCAGTACGTCTGGCTCGACGAGTTGGGGTATATATCTATATTTTTTTGGTTAAGTCTATGTGATTCTTTAATCAACCATTTTGTAAATTACGTGATAATTGATTTTCTGTGTTAGAGAACGTACTGGTGGCCCCCCCATCGCGAGGAGGGGATCCGCAGGACCTACCGAAGCGCATGCTCGAAGAAGATACGGATATGATTCATGACCTAAAAATGGGGCATACGAGGCCGAATTGGATCCGGCAGGACTATTATGAGGACCTCTTAGGCATGATGGATAACCCTGCGTACAAGGAGAAATCGGAGAAGGCGAAGGTGAACCGATCTGCCGCGGGCCTTCATACGGGGGGATCAAGGTCTCATCAGCGACACTTGCAGATCTGGTGAGCAACCGTAAATTTATTTCACTATCGAATTAGGTATTATTAATTAAAGAAGTTAATTAGTTTCTACGGAAATTCGTATACAGGCCCAACGGGCGGTGAAGGAGGGAAGGGCGCCAGAATCGGTCACCATGCACGACGTGTTCCAGCATACGCACAAAAGACGAAAGGACGGGAGCTTCGTCGATGAGAGGGCCAAGGAGACTGATGTAAGTACTTATGTTTATGAGATTAACGTTAGAATTAAAAGTATTCGGACTATAACTTAGGTAAACTTATGATTCACACTTAACTTAGTGAAACATAGGATTTATATTACAACTTAGGTAAATCTTATAATATAAACACATTCATTTGATAGGCTACGTATCGCGAGGCCCTTAGTCGGGCTCAGTTAACTGACACCGAGGATGTCGGTGAAATGACGCCCTTCCGGACGCCCCTTCTTTGGCCGCTCGGAACAACTTGTTCGTAGATATCGTCGGTGGCTTTAAAAAAGGGTACCTGTACGAAGTCGGCTCCCTAGGGCCATTGTATATGGCGACGCAGAGATTTCCATCGACACCGCTCCTCCGTGGCCCGGGCAGACGATGATGTTAGGTCGCAGCTTACGCAGCTGCACGAGGCGGTGTCGTCCTTGCGGGAGCAATTTGCCATGCACTTTCGCCTGCGTCTGCTGCTGCGGCCCGTCTGTTGCTGTCGGTACGTCTGCTGATGGTGCTCGTCCATCTTCTACTGTTCCGTTGACTGTAGGTGTCGGTCCGTCTTCCGTGGGCCATCTTTCTTTCAATCCTGAAGCCCCTGTGCTACCGCCTACGGCTGTGACGGCACTCCTGGATCTCATGTTCGCAGAGCAGAGCTTTGCCGACTTCCGAGCACTGTCTACGATTGCCTCCGTACCTTGTGGAGGAGTATATGCGTCGGTCAAATGGGAACAGACAATCGACCTCCTCCTTCTTAAAATGTTGTATTAAGAAAATTTGGATTTTTGTGAGAGCTTTGAACTAATTGTGCTATAATCGGCTTATAGCACCGGATATTATGTTACTTTTAGGATAATTGATATTTATTTTCTATTAATTTGGTTTGGTCTGTGATTCTTGGATAATTGGTCGTATGTGCATATTTGGTCTATGTGATTCTTGGATAATTGGTGTGCATTATATATTGGTCTGTGTGATTGTGGATAATAGGTGTGCATTATATATTGGTTTGGTTTATGCATATATTTGTGAACAGGGAAAGTGCTGCTAATTTTTTTCCCAAAAACCCAGTTAGCGACGGACTAGTGACCGTTTAGCGACGGATAACCCCAGTTGCCGACGGGTTTTCGACGGATAAGCCGTCGCTATCTGGAGTTTTTAAACTTTCCAGGCAGCGACGAGTTATCGACGGATCATCCGTCGGCAAGGTTTTGGTGGTATAACCTTCGACGGAATAGCGACGGAATAGCCGTCGCCAGGGCGACCTATAGTCAGCCGCTAATCAGTCGCTCAATCGGGCGACCGCTTAGCGACGGAAAATCCGTCGACATGGTTCTGGAAATGCATGACATTTCAGAATTATGGCGACGGATATTCAGTCAGCAATCCGTCGCTGTGGCGACTCGGTACGACGGTTTAGCGACTACTATTCCGTCGCTATGGTGCTGGAATTGCCAAGCATTTCAGTACCTGATCGACGGATAGTCCGTCAGAATACCGTCGCCAATCCGTCGTTAGTTTACCGAAATACCGACGGATTAGACGACTTCATGTATACGATCTGATACCTGTTACGACGGGTTACCGGAATTGTACGTCGCTATTGCCTACACATTTCAGTACTTAATAGTTGAAATGGACGAAAATCCGTCGGAATGCGTCGCTAATGCTTCGTATTGTGACGTCGACAATCCGTCGCTATTCGTTGCCGTGACGACAACTTAGCGACGGAACGTATTAGCGACGATTGCCGACGGATTATTTTGGCCAAATCCGTCGGTTATCGGTCGCTAATGGTAATTACCGTCGGTTTAGCGGCGGATGTGGCCGTCGCTAAAACGATAAATTTTGGTAGTGTAATCTCTCCTTTAATCCATCCCTACATACATATAGGAATATTTTGAACCTATAGGAATGACCCCCATGGTTGATCTCCATTTGTGTCCATTTGTGTCCATTTGGAGGTCATAGGAGTGTCCTTTGTGTTTGTTTTGTCCATGTGGGAAATATGTTATTACTTGTGTTTCTTTTGTCTCAAACTACCTAAATTCGTCATAATATTATCTTCGTTTTTAGTAGCAATAGCAACTTAAAAATGTCATAACTTTTAGCTTAAAATTTTGATTTATCTCCATTTTTTTAAAAGAACCGTATCGAAGTTAGCTTTCCAAATATATATTTTAATAAGCCAAATTCGTTCTGAAACTTTCTGTAAAATTATTTGAGTGTCAGCTGTACGAAAGACGAACGCGTTTCGGTGTTTTTGCGATTTCGGGAGCTTCCGTACACGAAAATACGATCCGTTTAAAGTTTTGGAAAGCTAACACAAAGATCTATAACATACTTTAATCCTAGATTTAATGAATACCTAATTTGTACAGTATGATTTTAAGTAGAAGATTACTATACGACATATGCATTTTGTATATCCTTGTATGTACAAATATGTATGTATGCATGTGTTATATATATATATATATATATATATATATTATATATATATATATATATATATATTATATATATATATATTATGTATGTGTGTGTGTTAAGAGAATGTAATATAATATAGAGTATGCATAAATGATATAATGTATGAAAGTATATTATGTATTCAAATATGTATGTATATGAATGAATGAATGAATGAATGCAATGCAATGCATGAATGAATGATGAAATGCAAGCATGTGGGTAATGCAAGGTATTGAAACATGTATGCAAGTATCCATATGTAAGTAAGTAGCGTAATCAAGTATGAATGTAAGTATATATGAATGCCAACATGATAGGAATATATGATGCCATATTAACACTTAGCACCATGTTCATGTTAAACCCCCTTCTACATGTTGACAGTAACCCCAAGCATGAATACACATAAAACCTACTTACTGTTATGAGTAAACTCTTTGATGTATAAATAAACCCTTTTCTTATGATTAACACCCACACACACATGCTAAACCTATGCTTTACATGTTATTTCTTCTATGTGACACAATGAACCCTTGCTAAATGTTATCCTTCTAACATAACCCCCTCACACTTGAACACATTATACTGCTATGTACATATTGCCATATCCACATTCATGTATCACTCACTCCTTCTTAATGCACCTTGCTTGTTAGTCTAGTTTAGACCTAGTACTGCCTAGTTAACCTAGTTTGACTAGTACGGTGACCAGTTGACCAAGAGTTGACTTTGACCTAGAATGACCTAGAATCATGTAGAATGAATAGTAGAGCTTTATTTTACCATTTTGGACTTGTTGTGACTTGTGCTATTCTAAATAGGAGCCAGACACTCTTCTCGAACAGTACATTTCCTTTGGACATTCAGATAGCAGGCGAGTACATTCTCTGATCATTTCATATCATGTTTAGGATTATATTTCCTGCTTTAGACTATCTTACTTGATGCTGACACGTTGGAACACGGATTGGTACTATATGGATTCCTTCATGAGATGTTATCCTTCTCGGGAGCATAAGATACTTTGTCTGTGTGTTTCTTACATCACGTATCTCATGCTTCTATATTATCATGAATCTTCGGAAATCAGCTAGTGACTCATGTACCCTCATGATCACCGAGCCTTCACGAATCAATTCATGAATCACCCTTTATAGGCAACGTAGTATAATCATGAATCTTAATGTAACTTGAATGGATCCTTGTGTATTGATTGGGGATGGGGGAGTAAATAACATGTGAATAAATCTAAGTAGTGTAATCATGAATCAATTCCAAGTAGTGTAATCATGAATCAGTCCTTAGCCATTCACATGTTTATCCAATACTCTGAATCACTAGCACTGTCTCTCTTTATATTATCGTAGATATTACTTACAGTCTCTCTTTATATTATGCTATTCTTCAGATCCTGTATTTTATTCTCTAGCATGATTACATTTCTTTCCTGCTATGACTTGTTGAGATGTATTGTGCTCGCTCCTGTCCTGACTGGACCTGTGATAAAATTTTACAGATAGCCTGGAGGTTGCCTGCTAGCCTAGAGGAGACACATTAGAGGTTGTTTGGATAGTTATTCAGTTGTCTGGAGTTATTTATTTTATGGATTACTATTTGAGCTTTGAGATGTATTTCTGGATTTGTGTATCTTAGACACTTAGGCTTCTATCTGCTGTATCTCTTTTGGATTTCATTTTTATCTATCTTCCATTATGCTCTACCTTAGATGTGATTGAGTTTATATTCTGCTATGTCACCCCATTCGGGGAGTATAAACTGCTTAGCCTTATACTGTTAGATGCATGAGACCTAGGACAGCGTTCTACCGCGACACTGCGACGTAGGCTGGACGTACCCACGTCTCGTGCCCTAACTCTAGGGTGCGGTTGACACATTTTTAGTGGTGGCCCATGAAGGTCGAGTTTATGTAGTGGTATTCGAACTAGAGTACCACTACAGCCTGCAGTAGGATTAGGATATATTTGAAGGTACTCAATCACAGTTAGGATCCCTTGAGAGATTCCTCGGACGACCCTTGAGAATCTTATTTTAACTTCGATTTGAAAACTCTTCTTCCCTTGATTGATTTATCTTTATTTTCTATTGTTGAATTTGAGTTTTTATTTATATGATTTGATGGATTTTTGTTCATTTTTGAATCTTGATGTTCGTTGATAAATTTGAATTTTGGGTACCCATAGTTGATTTAATTTAATTTTTGTCAAGATAAAATTATATGGACTAGATCATCTAAGTTATGAATCTAGTCTTCTACAGTCACATTAGCCAGCATGGTGAGGACATATAGTCTAGCTTTGGATATATTTCTCGGGTGTGGAAATTTAAGGTTTTCGCAGCCAAGCTAGCGGCATCGTGAAAATGTTAAATACCACGATTCTAGAGGTATGTGCCTAAGTCGAGGACTCTGTGATTATCGTAGCCTTGCTTACTAGTATGACGAGGATTTAGAGTACCATGATTTTGGATAGACGCATATGATTATCAGATTGTACCTTAAATATTTTTGAATATGTTTTCTCTACTTTTGTTTCAGTCCTTCAAAAAAATTTTTATTTGTTTGTTTTGTTTTGTTTCTCATTATTTAACTTAGGAGTAGCTTTACCTGTTTTTAAACCTTTGTGTAACTTCTTGCTATGAATTTCTTCTTAATATAATGAATCGATGATTTTGCTAGACCTTACCTTGAATTTGATATTTTAGCTCTAGGTTTCAAAATGGTTCCTTCTTTTAAACGGATAAGCAGAACATATTTTATCGTTATTTCCTTCTTGCTATTATTCTTGTATTAATTAATAATAATAATAAAATTGTCTTGATTACACCAGTCACCTACCTTGCAATCTTGGTAAGAATCTAAATGTTGGTCTTGATATAGAATTTGATTTTTTTATATTGGGACATGAGAATATATAGTGGACACAGACACTGCCTGATACGTATGCATGCTACACTTGATTTCCCACCTATCTAAATACATATTAATGTGTTGTTGATGTTTAAATTCTCAAAACCCCAATATTTTTGGTTTTCTGCTTTCCCAGTTTAAATTTGTAAATTAAATATAAATTTCATGTTATTAGTTATGTTTACATCACTGCACTTGTATATACATAGGGTTTCAATTCAAAAAAAATTGGTTGAGTTTTGTGTTTGAAATTGTCAAATCTAAGACTGTGTGCATATTAACCCTTAATACTGGATTTTAAATGTTAGTTCAATTTGTTGTTTTAAATGCAATATTTGAGCTATAACATTGTGGTATGTAGGGATATAAATTTAGGTTTCATATTCTTACATGTTAGGTTGTGATAAACATTGGGTTGGTGGATGTTCGAAGTTCTCCAATTCCTAAAATTGAATACATGTTAACATTTTTACATTGATTTCAATGTTTAGTTCAATTTCAGATTTAACATGTAATATTGAACTGTATGCGTAGATAAATGTATTGATAGTATGTTAGGATTTCATTTCTATCATATTAGGATGTATTGGGAGCATTAAGATTGGTTGTGATGTTTCAAACCCCTAAAATCTGAAACTGCATTATGTTAAATTGTACTGGTTTAAATGTTAGCTTATTTTCAAATTTTGTATGTAAATGCTGAACTAAAACTGGATTTAACCTTTCAATACTAAGCTATAACCCAGTACAAGGACACGCACCCTAACTTAGTATACTGCCATGTAAACATATCCCTTCCTCTTTATGTTATGTTCATATCTATATAGATATATATAGAGTTTATGCATACATGTTATAATGTATGTAGATATATACTAAATCTCTAACTCTTTATATATAGATATGGTTAGCCATGCATGTTATGAGCAAATTAGTTGTGTATTGTAGATTGTTTAACCAATATGCCATGATTAGTGTAACTTGATAGTTATTGTTTGAAACCCAAATCCTCCTATGCACTTTCATGTATATTTCACATACACACACGCCTATTATCTAACCATATGAACATGTCCACATACACCCATACACACACGAACTACATAACTTGTACATAATGCTAGCTTTTCCCTCTCTAACGCTATATATAAATATATTGTGATTGGATTTCATGCAATGGCTTTTATTCTTTAACTTTTGATTTTGATTTTCTTGAGTAGTACCCCTTATTAGATAAATGGTAGTTAACTTTATTTTATTTTGATAAGTACCAGTTTTCATATAGGATGGTAGACTGCCTTACAGTCTTGATGATTGTTATTTCTGTATCTTTTCTATTTAGCACCCTAGATTGCTTGTGTGTTTTGATACCCTATGACTGTTTGGTTTAGCATGACTAGTATACCTAGATGAGACTTTCACTACCACCGTATGCCATGACCTTGTATGTCATCCTTTTAAATCGTACATTGTTTAAGTTCTGATACTTTGATTGTGGGAGGGTTTGACCTAGAAGGAGTATGAACATTTTAATTTCGAGGATGAAATTTTTCTAAGGTGGGTAAACTTGTAACACCCAGTTTTCTAAAATGAGGATAATTTTGAAATTTTGTAATTTTAATCATTTATTGATTTGACATTTAAATTATGATACGATTTTTGGTAATTTTTAAATTTTTAAAACTATTTAAAATGACTTGTGATTTTGATATTTTGCTAGTGAAACCTTAGAGACTGTTTGACCTAGAGCCTAACTATGTGATTAGGATATTTTAATGTCATTTCTGGCGTAAGGATATTTTGCATTTGACCTTTTGAATTATTTTGATATTTATTGCATTGGTGATTGTTGATTTTGACCTTTGATAGGTGTGATTTGTGATGGTTTTGTGTCCGTATCGGACACGTATCAATTTTTATTTACAAATGTTTGATGTGCCTCAAAGAGATTTTTTTATTGCTAATTTTTTTTTGAAAATTATTTGAATGAGATTGTTTTCTGCATGTGTTTCCTGTGATTGCTTTTTTAATTTCGAGGACGAAATTTTTTTAAGGTGGATAGATTTGTCACCCCAGTTTTCAGAAACAGGGGTATTTTTATCATTTTATATTTTTGAATATTTTTAAATTTTATTTTATTATTTAAGATATTATTTTGGGGTTGAAATTTATTTTATTATTTATGAATTATTTTAGGGTTATGGAGTCGGGTTCGAATTTCAACTCAATCCGACTTGAAACGGGGACTCGGGGGGTAGTTTGATCTAGTGGGACCCACACACTAGTTAGGCATGGCCCACATGATATTAATTTTAGTCCACATGATATTAATTTTAGTTAGTTTAGACTAATTATTTATGGATAGGTTTAGTTTAATTAGAGACTTAAAACTAGACTAAATTGACCTCAACCTTTAACTCATTCCTAATTTAAATCAAATAGATTAGTGGAGGGCATTTTGGACATTCAAATAGGGGACACCTCACCATTTTTGGGCAGCCACCTATGGGGGGATAAGGAGTGAGTCACTCCTTCATTCATTTGTTTTCATCCACTTTCTCTCTCTTGTTCTTCCCCAAATTAATTTAGAGATGAACCTCATTGATTATCTCCAAATCAACCCTTCTTCCACCAAATCTTCTTCATTTCTCCTCTACCCATGGTTAGAGGGTGCTAGCCAAGTTTGGGAGGATTCGGAGCTCGTTCGTGTCCTTTTAGAATATCTACGTGTCGGTATCGTGTCGGAAGGATTTTCCTTTGAATCTCTCTTCCGGAAGGTCTAATCTCTCCTTTAATCCATCCCTATATACATATAGGAATATTTTGAACCAATAGGAATGACCTCCATGGTTGTATCTCCATTTGTGTCCATTTTGTGTCTATTTGGAGGTCATAGGAGTGTCCTTTGTATTGTGGTTGTGACCATGTGGAAAACCCCAAATTTGGACACACTATGTGTTGTTGTTATGTATGAATGAATTATTACATGTTTAATCTCATATTTTTGTATTGGAGATGTTTCTATAGTGTCTCATATATATATATTAGTGTAGAGAGTGAGTTCTTGATATATTATGTTATATACTTGTTTCTTTTGTCTCAAACTACCTAAATTCGTCATAATATTTATCTACGTTTTAGTAGCAATAGGAACTTAGAAATGTCATAACTTTTAGCTTAAAATTTTGATTTATCTTCCGTTTTTTTAAAAGAACCGTATCGAAGTTAGCTTTCCAAATATATATTTAATAAGCCAAAATCGTTCTGAAACTTTCTGTAAAATTATTTGAGTGTCAGATGTACGAAAGACGAACGCGTTTCGATGTTTTTGCATTTCGGGAGCTTCCGGACACGAAAATGTGATCCGTTTAAAGTTTTGGAAAGCTAACACAAAGATCTATAACATACTTTAATCCTAGAATTTAATGAATACCTAATTTGTACAGTATTGATTTTAAGTAGAAGATTACTATACGACATATGCATTTTGATATCCTTGTATATACAAATATGTATGTATGCATGTGTATATATATATATGTGTGTGTGTGTTAAGAGAATATAATATAATATAGTATGCATAAATGATATAATGTATGAAAGTATATTATGTATTCAAATATGTATGTATAGGTGCATGAATGAATATGAATGAATGCAATGCAATGCATGAAGGAATGGATGAAATACAAGCATCTGGGTAATGCAAGGTATTGAAACATGTATACAAGTATCCATATGTAAGTAATAACGTAATCAAGTATGAATGTATGCTATATATCAATGCCAACATGATAGGAATGTATGATGCCATATTAGCACTTAGCACCATGTTCATATGTTAAAACTCCCTTCTACATGTTGACAGTAACCCTAAGAATGAATACACATAAAACCTACTTACTGTTATGAGTAAACTCTTTGATGTATAAATAAACCCTTTTGTTATGATTAACACCCACACACACACATGCTAAACCTATGCTTTACTTTTATTTCTTCTATGTGACACAATGAACCCTTGCTAAATGTTATCCTTCTAACATAACCCCCTCACACTTGAACACATTATACTGCTATGTACACATTGCCATATCCACATTCATGTATCACTCACTCTTGTCTTTATGCACCTTGCTTGTAATAAAAATATATGAATATATTATAATGTGTGTTTTAACTTGTGTAGCTTTGTGATTTTGTGTGAGTGTTAGTCTAGGCTTGGTTAGGCCTAATAGACTTGTTAGTCTAGGTTTAGACCTAGTACTGCCTAGTTAACCTAGTTTGACTAGTACGGTTGACCAGAGTTGACCAAGAGTTGACTTTGACCTAGAATGACCTAGAATCATGTAGAATGCATAGTAGAGCTTTATTTTACCATTTTGGACTTGTTGTGACTTGTGCTGTTCTAAATAGGAGCCAGACCTCTCCTCGGACAGTACATTTCCTTTGGACATTCAGATAGCAGGCGAGTACATTCTCTGATCATTTCATATCATGTTTAGGATTATATTTCCTGCTTTAGACTATCTTACTTGATGCTAACACGTTGGAACACGGATTGGTACTATATGGATTCCTTCATGAGATGTTATCCTTCTCGGGAGCATCAGATACTTTTGTCTCGTGTGTTTCACTTACATCACGTATCTCATGCTTCTATTATCATGAATCTTCGAGAATCAGCTAGTGACTCATGTACCCTCATGATCACCGAGCCTTCACGAATCAATTCATGAATCACCCTTTATGGGCAACGTAGTATAATCATGAATCTTAACGTAACTTGAATGGATCCTTGTGTATTGATTGGGGATGGGGGAGTATAAATGAAGATGTGAATAAATCCAAGTAGTGTAATCATGAATTCCAAGTAGTGTAATCATGAATCAGTCCTTAGCATTCACATGTTTATCCAATACTCTGAATCACTAGCACTGTCTCTCTTTATATATCGTAGATATTTACTTACAGTCTCTCTTTTACATTATGCTATTCTTCAGATACTATATTTATTCTCTAGCATGATTACATTTCCTTTCCTGCTATGACTTGTTGAGATGTATTGTGCTCGCTCCTGTCCTGACTGGACCTGTTGATAAATTTTACAGATAGCCTGGAGGTTGCCTGCTAGCCTAGAGGAGACACATTAGAGGTTGTTTAGATAGTTATTTCAGTTGTCTGGAGTTTTATTTATTTTATGGATTACTGTATTTGAGTTTTGAGATGTATTTCTGGATTTGTGTATCTTAGACACTTAGGCTTCTATCTGCTGTATCTCTTTTGGATTTCATGTTTTATCTATCTTCCATTATGCTCTACCTTAGATGTGATTGAGTTTACATTCTGCTATGTCACCCCCATTCAGGGAGTATAAACTGCTTAGCCTTATACTGTTAGATGCATGAGACCTAGGACAGCGTTCTACCGCCGAACTACGGCGTAGGCTGGACGTACCCACGTCTCGTGCCCTAACTCTAGGGTGCGGGTCGTGACAGTATGTTTACATCGGCTCGTGATCCGACGTCGGCCCGTGCTTCGATGCATTCCCTTATCTTCCACCCATATGCTCCGAAGTTGTCTTCATATGCATTCACTTAGACTGGTTAGCACACCCCTTATGTTATTACCAGTATTTACTTTATGGCTTGTTCCTATATTGTATCTTGCTATGTTCCCTAATGACCTGGTTCATTTCCAGATCCCGACGAGCGCCTATACTCGACGATCTATTGTACTGGAGCTGAGACAGGAGACTTTGTGAGGACTACGAGGTCTACCTTGAGGAGTTCCCTTGACCTCGGTATGCTGCTACTTGGGCTGAGAGTTTCTTATCTAGTTAGTTGATACTCTTAGCTAATTATCTTCCATTCATGTACTTTCATTTTGATGTACTGTGGGATTGTTTCCACCAGACTTGTATTTCCTTTCAGTTGTATTTGGACATTCAGACCACTCTGTTTTATATTCAGTACTTCTTTTCTATGTTATGTGGATGAGATTTAGATAATTGCCTGTGTTGGTTAGTTACTTTTACAGCGTAGTACACCTAAGTGAGTCCATTAAATTGGGTAGCTTACTCTAAGTCGTATCAGCTGGCCAGGTTAGGCCCTAATCCCATATATTTGGGAGTGGGACGTGACATATGGATTCTCTTTTTTAATGAAAAATTCGAATGAGAAGCTCCATTAAAATTTGGATTAGGGTTATGGAGAAATTTGGAGAAGAAGGGTTAACAGTTTATTTTTTTTCAAAATGGCAAAAATGTTATATATTGATAATGTGCTTAATTTGTCCATGATCTTTAAGTTGGATAACAATTTACATAGAATAGTAAGTTATATAAGTTTAAAATATTTGGATATTTAGTTGTCTATTGAAAAGTTTCAGATAATAAGTTGTAAATTGTTATATATTAAGGGTATTAAACTACAAATTAGTTAGCCTAGAAGAAACCAAGAAACTCATAAACTAGTTTGTTGCTTCAAATTTTTTTTTAAAATTCCACATACCACTACCAAAATATGGTAAAATTGCGACGAATTTAGCAACTCCATGAAAAGACGTCGCTAATTTTTGGGAATTTAGCGACGTGGTAACTTGACGTCGCTATTCGTCGCTGGTGGCGACTGCTAGCGACGAATAGCGACAGTAATTTATTAAATAGGAATCTGCATCGCAATGTCGTCACTACACGTCGCTAATTATTTAAATATAGCGACGTCTCCTAATGACGTCGCTAAAGTTTTTACTTAGGGCACGTTGTTTCCTTTTTTCCCCTCATTCAAAAATTTCTAAAATTTCTGAAAATATTCTCCCCCCCCCCCCCCGGCGACCCCCTCGACCCCCCGGTGACCCTCTACCCCACCGGCGACTCCCTCCCCCCCCGGCGACCCCTTTCCCTCCCCCCCCCCCGGCGACTCCCTCCCCCCCCGGCGACCCCTCCCCCCAGCCCGGCGACCCCTACCCCCCACGTCGAGCTCCTCCTCCCCCGATCCGAGCTCCTCCTCCTCTTCCTCAGGTAAACCCTAACCTAACTCCTCTCCCTCCTCCTCCTCCTCTCCCACGGACACACACACGCACACATAGACACACACAGACACACACACGGACACACGGTTAGCGGTACAACTTGAACGGGCTAAACCCGAACCCAATCGGATAAACCCGTTAATGGGTTGGGTTAGGGTTGAAGATACTCGGGTTCGAGCTCGGATTTGGGTTAAAATATTTAAAGTTTAATATACATGTGTGTGTGTATGTGTGCATATATGTGTGTGTGTGTATGTGTGGCAGCATACAATGGTGTGTGTGGCAGTAAAGACGGTGTATGTTCTCAGCTTTGTGTGAATGTATGTCTGAGTTCATGTATGAGTGAGTGACTCTATGTGTGTGTATAGATATCCGAAATTTATGTGTGTATGAGTGGACAGGGTGTTAGCAGTAATGTGTACACACGTGTGTGTGTGTGTGAATAGGAAATCAGTAAGCTAGTTTCAGTCCAGGTTTACCAGTGTGTGTGTAAACAGTACCTAGGTTCTTAGGTCAATATGTGCATGAGTGTATAGAAGTACATTAACATGTGTGTGTGTAAATGTGTTCTCAGTTCATTGGGTACATGTGTATGAGTGTGTGTATAGGGAAATCAGTGCAGCAGTAGGTAGTATAGGTTCTCAGGTTTTAGTGTAATTGTGTATAGATATCAGAAAATCAATTTTCAGTCGAGTGCACATGTATTCTCAGGTCAGTGACAGGCTTGTGAGTGTAAACATGTGTGTGATACATGAGAAATCAATGTACACAATCAGTTTACAGGTTGACAATCCAAATGCAATTCGAAAACCCATAAATTCCTATGCATACATGAACCCTAATTAACATGTATATTAAACTCACTATCAGTTTACAGGTTAGATAATATGTTAAGGAAAGGTTTTGTAATAGGATGTGGTTTATGTTAGAGAGTGAGAAAATTGTGGAAGATATGTTAGTAAGATTTTATATTAGAAGTTTTGTATTAGAGTTAGATGTGGGCTAGAGTGAGCGTGACAGGTTGAGGTATCTTGTGATACCAAGATGGTATCACAAGATAATTAGGATTTACCCTATGAAAGGGTAAAGTTCTAAGATACTTCAAGATATGAAATTAGAGTATCAAGATACCATGGCATGGTATCGAGATACGAGGACATGGTATTAGGATACCACGTTGCCGTAGAAAAGTGCCTAAAAACTAAGGTAGGGGCTTGATAGTGAGTTTACCTTGGTAAGGTAATAGTATAAGTTAAGGTAATTGCCTAGAAGCTAAGGTATGCGTCTAAGGTGTTAGGATATGGTTAGAAATTGATTGTCTTGGTTGGTAATGGTTAGGATTAGTGCTCTTAGATTAGTTTTGACCTCGGTTGACCGTTTTGGCCAAAAGTCAATGGAAGTCAAACTTAGCCTAAAAGTGACTAGAATTGACCCGAAACCGAACCAGAGTTGACCAGTTGAGTGAAAGTCAACAGTTGGTCAACATTACCCAATGGACCCAACCCAACCCGAGTTCAACCCGATCCTCCGGGCTTGGTCTTGGGCTTCATATGTTGAACCCGAGGTCGGGCCGGGCTTGGGCTCGGGTTAGGCTTATAATTCATCTGGTTGGGCTCGGGTTGACCTCACGCCCGACCCAACCCGCCCGAGTTGTACCCTACACACGGTTACCATGTCTCTCTACTGTAATATACACTAGGAAGTTCGGACACTGCAAATATTGGTGTTTTTTCCATGTCTATGTCTAGTGAAAGATAATTGCCTAGACTTAGTCAACTTCACCCAGTTTGACTAGTTTGTCCAAGATATTGACTAAGTCAACTCAACTTTACCCAGTTTGACTAGTTACTACTGCGCTGAACATGTGTGTCCATCTTTGCAAAATTATTTCCAAATGGATATGAATTACTACTTGTGGAATCGTTCATGGATGTACAATTGTCGTCCTGATGATATGTGTGGTATGCGGGATGAATACATAGCGGGAGTAGAGCAGTTCCTGCAGTTTGCTAAGGCGTTCCCTCAATATATGGACGGCACCAAAATTAACTGTCCGTGCGTGAAATGTCATAACGTGAAATATTATCCAGATGTGGAAGTGACATATCATTTGTACTCGAGGGGTCCACGCCTAATTACTATAAGTGGATCACACACGGAGAACTTGTGTCTTTAACATCAGAGCTGGAGCCTTATGTTGAGCCGTATATGCATGTGGGACTTAATTTTGTTTCAGATAATCATGCATACGATGCCAGGTGCGTGAACATGGTTTTCGATGCTACGGGACCTAGTTTCGTTCATGATGCAGCTGAGGAGGCACCGAATGTCGATGCTGCAAAGTTCATGGAGTTGCTGGAGATTGCAAGGACTCCATTGTATCCTGGTTGTGAGGATCATTCACTGTTGGAGGTGGTTATAAGACTTTTGAGCATTAAGTCAGATTTTAACATATCGCAAGAATGCTAAACCGGGTGTTGGAGTTGATTATAGAGATCTTGCCGGCGGGTGCTAAGTTACCTAAAGACTTTTATCGGCCTAAGAGGATGGTGAGATCGCTCTGGATGGGATACAAGAAAATTGATTCTTGTCGCAATGGGTGCATGCTGTACTACAAAGACGACAAGGACGCAGATGTGTGCAAATTTGTGGTGCTGATCGCTATAAGGCAATTAGTACAGGAAGGTCTACCGGTGCAAGAAGACCTACCGATTCAATGCACCACTTGCCTTTAACGTCACGGTTGTAAAGATTATTTATGGTGAAAGAGACGGCCGAAAATATGAGTTGACACATGCGAGAACAGATTGAAGGAGTGTTGGATCACCCATCCGATGGAGAAGCGTGGAAGCACTTTGATCGAGTGTATCCTGATTTTGCTTCAGATCCGCGTAATGTCAGGTTGGGGCTATCTTTTGACGGTTTTATTCCTTTTGGTCTTTCGGGATCCCAGTATTCGTGCTGGCCTGTGATTGTCACTTCCGTATAACCTACCGCCTTAGATGTGCATGAAGACTCAGTACATCTTTCTAACCGTTATAATTCCTAGTCCGAATAATCCCAAGAGGAACATTGATGTGTACTTACAGCCTTTGATAGATGAGTTGAATCAGTTATGGGAAGTAGGCGCTAACACGTACGATGTTTCCAGGAAGCAAAATTTTTAGATGAAGGCAACCCTTATGTGGACCATCAACGACTTTTCGGCCTATGGAATGTTATCTGGATAGAGCACTCATGGCCTTCTCTCATGTCCATATTGCATGGACCGTACTAAGGCTTTCTGCTTGAAACACGGAGGAAAACCGTGCTTCTTTGATTGTCATCGGCAATTTCTGCCAAAAGATCATCCGTTCAGAAGGAACAGGAATGCATTCCGTGCCGACGTTGTAGAGAAGGGTGATCCACCGCCAAGGTGGTACGGAGCCACGATATGGGAGGAGGTTAGAGATTTTCCAAGTGCTATCGAAGATCCTACAACTGGGTACAAGTGCGATGGATTTGGTAGAGATCATAACTGGACAAAGAGGAGCATATTCTGGGATCTGCCATATTGGAGTACCAATCTGATCAGACATAATCTTGATGTCATGCATATTGAGAAGAATGTGTTTGATAACATAATTAATACTGTGATGGACATAAAAGAAAAATGAAAGACAATCCCATGGCCAGTTTGGACTTAGAAAAAATATGCAAACATCCTGCGTTGTATTTGATAGAGGAGAATGGAAAATAGTTCCTGCCAAAGTCAATTTTCTTACTGGACAAGGAGGATAAAGTGAGACTGTGTCGGTGGATCCAGGGCCTAAAATTTCCAGACGGATATGTGTCAAATCTGAGAAGATGTGTCGATCCGAAGGAAAATAAATTGATGGGTATGAAGAGCCACGTTTGTCACGTATTCATGGAGAGGTTAATTCAGATTGCATTTTGGAAATTCTTACCGCAGGCAGTTTGGGATCCATTGACGGAGCTTAGCATATTCTTCAGGGATCTTTGTTCTAAGAAATTGCTCGTTGATCGTCTAGAAAAGTAAGAGAAGGATATTGCGGTAACACTATACAAGCTAGAGAGGGTGTTTTCTCCTGGATTCTTCGACTTTATGGAGCATTTGCCGATTCATCTATCCTATGAGGTACGTGTTGGTGGACCCGTCGAATATCGATGGATGTACCCGTTCGAGCGATATTTGAATCACCTAAAAAAAGGTGAAAAATAAGGCATGGGTCGAGGGTTCTATTTGTGAAGCCTATGTTCTCGAAGAGATTACAAACTTTTGTTCGATGTATTTCAAGCCTCATGTTGCAACTAATAGAACGAGAGCTTCCAGCAACGACGACGAAGATCATGAATGTAATGATACAATACTGAAGGTATTCAATGCTCCAGGAAAGCCATCGGGTAAAATAAAGAAGAGATATCTAAACGATGATGAGCTAAGGGATGCTCAGGTGTATGTATTACTCAACTGCGACGATGATGAAGTAGAGAAGCTGGAGGGGTAAGTAATTAATACATCTACATTATTTTAATAGTGTTGATTATTATACTATTACATTAATTGAACAATGTTATTTTCAGCATATTTAATGATGATGTGAGGTCAGGTAGGCCACACATAATAGAAGAAGAACTAGAACAAGAAATGAGGCATTATTTTCTATCGTGGTTGAGTGCATATGTAAGACTTGAGAACTCTATAATTACCTTTTTGTATATGCACTTGAGAATGAGCTTAATTTATTTTTTCGTGGTATTTAGGTCGATCGTCCATACGCAAGACTTGAGAATGAATCTATTAGAACGCTAGCCAAGGGACCAATTTATGCTGCAAAAATATGGCCAAGCTACTGTGTGAATGGATTTAGGTTCAAGTCAACAACTTGCCCGATCAAAGACAACTTTGTGGATCTCGATTCCACCAAAAATAGCTGTTTGTGTATCAGATCTTCGAACTACAAAGAGGTTGATGTGGGCAACGATTTCTATGGCATCCTACGGGAGATTGTGGAGCTGACATATAGTTATGGAATAGAGCCTGCTAAGATTGTGTTATTCAGGTGTGATTGGTTCGATCCGATTGAAGGTCAAGGTTAGAAAGTAGACAAGCACGGTCTTGTGGATATAAACTGTCAGCGTCGATATCAAGCCTATGAACCATTTTTCCTATCAAGTCAGGCTCCGCTCGTGTACTTCACAAGTTATCCTAAACGGAAAACAACAAGGTCGGACTGGTGGGCAGTATACAAGACCAAAGCTAGAAATACCTTTGAGGTTGACGATATAGCTTATCAAGAGGATAAACTACCTCTTGTAACAAATATTATAGAAGTGGACACAACGGAAGTTCCTCATTACACATCTAATTGAGTAGAAGAAGTAGAATTATCTGAAGAGGAAGATGCAGATGAAAGTGAAGATGTAGAGGAGGAGGAGGAAGAAGAAGAAGAAGAAGAAGAAGAAGAAGAAGAAGATGAGCTAAACGAACTAGATGAATTTTTAAAAGAGGATTAAATTTGTACGTTTGTTTTATCATCATATTTGACACTTTAGTGACACTTTTGTGACTATGATATTTTTTAAAAATCTGTGATGTCTATCATATAAATATGTATATTTATTTTATTATCATATGTTATTATCAGGTATGACTAGACCCGAACGATGCGGAGGATATTATGTTAGGCAGTCCCATGTGCGTCATGCTGGAGATGCAGATTTCGTACCCTCATCCTCATCTTCGAGTACGCCAGTGTACCATTCTATTCCTGATCCATTACCGGATAGGGCAGTTCCAGCAAGTTGGCGACTCCTCCCTCGTCGTCCCGCATTCCTCCCGCGTCCAGCATTCCTTCCGCGTCCAGCATTCCTCCTGCCGACGGCTCCATGGGGAGATCCGACGTCGAGCATATGGAGGACGGCGATCAGACTGATCCTGGTCAGACAGGAGGTGAGAGCGACCCTCCATGCGCTCCCCCGGACGAGACGCGTATGGAGATTTGGACGGATGGGCCTACGAAGTAAGTTAATTAGTTAATATATATTTTTCAAATGATTATATGTACATATATATTTATGAAATTTATTATTGTATATATATCGGCCTCCTGCAGTACAGAGACAGCTGGGGTTATTTCTGAGACAGAACTATGGTGGGCCTTGGATTAACTACTCAGATGCTCCCACAGATAGGAATGCCTTTTGGTTGGCCCACTTCAAGGTAAAAAAATTGTTTATTTTTAAATTTTAATAATCATTTGTGTATATTATACAACTCTTTCTATTTTACTTCTTGTAGAGAACCTATTTCTATCCACCACACTGGGTGACGAAGATCGAGGCCCAATTTTCCGCCGTCGCAGGTAAGCTCATCCGTGATGCGATCCACGACCAGAAGTCTCGTGATCGCTCCAGAAAGCCGATCCATGGTTGGATCACGTCAGAGCAGTGGACTGCGATGAAGGCTAGATTCGACGAGGCCAGGTACCAGGAGCGGTCTGACAAGGCCAAGGTGGCGTGGTCGAGCGCCAGTAAGTGGTATAGTGGCTCCATTCCTATGACGGAGCATTTTTATCGTCTGGTACATTTTCTATGACGAATATTATTTTATATATAGTAGGATAGAATGTTTAATACTAATAATAGATAATATATTTTAACAGGTAAAAAGGGTGAGGACCCCAACATGGTGACCGTCTTCCTGGTCACCCATCGGAGGGCTGGGGAGTTCATTGACGAGAGGGCGACGCATGCATATGTACGTTCTATTCTTTATATTAATTTACTATAATTTAGAAAACAGGAAAATAGATATCAATATAGACTTTAGCAAACACTTAGACGTTAGCAAACATTGTTATAGGCCGAGTTTCTTCGGCTACAAGAGGAGGCGACTGCTGCTGCTAGTACGCCAGCAGAAGGAGGGGCTGGTACTTCCTTCCAGCCGCCTACAGCTCCATCGTCGGACGACCTCTGGATGACCGCTGTTGGTGGTCTTCAGAAGGGTACGTACTACGGTACGGGATCCTACGACACCTATTTGGCTTCAGAGTCATCCTGGGCCCCCTCTGTCAGTGCGCAGTCTCTAGCTTTACAGGCATCATCACGAGCTCAGGATATTGGTCGTCAGATCGACGAGCTGCGTCGCGAGTTGCAGCAGCAGATTTCTGATCACCATACCGCAGAGCGACGATCCGACGATCCGATGATCACCGGACGATTTGATGCGGTCGAGAGCAATATACAGGAGCTGATGAGTCTGCAGTAGGCTACAGCTGCCAGCTTGCACACGCTTACCGAGTCTACGGAGCGCACAGAACGTAGACAGGTCGAGCTGGAGGGATCGCAGAAGACCATGTCTGCCTCACTCACTCAGATACATACTTCGATTGAGGAGAGTTCTCAGAGGATTGTGAGTACCCTTGCTGTGCATGCTGATCGACTACGAGAGCTGGAGCAGATACGTCCTTCCGGTCCATCGATAGCGTCGACTCTAGATGTTGCACTGCCTCCTACTGCCCCTATGGTGCAGCTCACACAAGAGCAGTATGAGTACATGCTATCTCAGATGCGCAGCAGGGGTCCTTAGTGATCCAGTAGATTTTTTTATCATCTTTGTATGTATTGGCCCTATGGGCCAATTGATCATTGGTACACTGATTTTCATTCTTATTTGACTCTGTTGAACATGTATGTTTGTTGGACATGTATGTTTGTGATATTTACTTTGTTGGTATTTTCATTGAGTACATGTATGATATTTAGTTATAGACTGTTATGATGGGAGACTGTTATTCATCTATTAGTTGTAGACTGTTATGATGGAAGACTGTTAATTATGATGATATCTGCAACGGGGATGACAAATATACCTACGCTGGGTTATAAGCGATGATCTGATATACAAAAGAGATGTTGTCCAAATTTTAAAAAAAATATAATGTGTATTTTTGTGATGATGTGTGTCTGTGTTTACAATGTATGTGAAATGCAGTGTTCGAAACCATCGATAGTTTCGATTACTGTTGTATATTTTATCTTGGACAGAAAGAGCATCAGTTCAGGGTGTACTTCTGAGAGCTTCATTTTCACATCCTTCACTTTCTCGGGACGTCGTAAAGGATCCCGAGAAGGTGAAAGACGTGAAGAGGAAGCTCTGAGAAGTGCACCATGAACTGTTGCTCTTTCTATCCAAGATAAAACATAGAACAGTAAGCGAAATTGTCGATGGTTCGAACACCGTACTTCACAAACACTGTAAACACAGACACACAGCATAACAAAAATACACATTATATTTAAAAAAAAAATTATAATATCTGCGACGTATAGCGACGATCTGCGACGTATAGCGACGTAACCTGACGTCGCTAATTAGCGCCGTTACGTCGCTATCCGTCCCAATCCGTCGCTCAGTAGCTGACGTGGCAGAGAGTTGACGTCGCTAATTTGGTCGTTGTACATCGCTACACTGCTGACGTGGCAGGCATGCCATGTCATCATATAAAAAGAAATAACGTCGCTAAGTAGTCGCACTACGTCGTTAATTTGGCGACGTATAATTTCGTCGTCCTCCGTCGCTAATTTTGCGACGACCCAGCGACATTGTGGTGACGTCGCAAACAGCGACGGAGGGCGACGAATTTGTCATCTGGGACTAGCTTTTTTCGCGACCTTCATGTTTCGTTGCTAAAGTCGTCGCTAATTACGATTAGCGACGTATTTTTCTTAATTAGCGACGTATCCTGACGTCGCTAATTTGTCTTATTTTAGTAGTGTACACATATGATCGGGGGACTCGAATTCTACCGGACCTTTCGGATGTCCGCTCCACTACCACTAGGCTAGAGAGCTCAGACAGTTTGTTGCTTCATTTGCATATCTATCTACACAAACAATCTCATAGATTAAGGCACTTTCGAAATTAAGCCTAAGCAACACCGCTGTCCAGGCTTAAAAAATCATTGATCCTTGAAGCTTCCAGGATATTTCTCTAGGGCTTCAAGATAGATGGAATCGATGACAATCCTCATGTAAATTAATAGTTGAGTTACTCTGAGTGTAAATTTGAACTTATTATCTAGATTGCTTTACAAAAATGGATTTTCTGTTGTACTTTGTGATAATTATATATATTAAATATTCTCTTCTACTTTGAAACAACATTAGTTAATTGTGATTATGAATTCATTTCTAAAAAGTATTTCTTGAATACCAATCTTCACATTCAAATATATTGATAAGTTTTGATAGTCAAGTGGGGAGAGGATTTTTGAAATTATATTTAAATTGCATACACAGTATTATCTAACTAACACATATCAAAAATTCTAAAAACATATCTATAACAAATTATAATTAAAATATATTCAAAATATTTTAATATAATTTAAATTTTTATCTTATTTTTCAACAATATTATAGATTTTTTTTTTGGTAGGTCAACGTGACCATAAGAGATTAAACTTGGACCATTTAACGCAGTGCCTTGGTCGGATTCATCTCCGGTCCGAGTTTTAAAGCACTGTTTCAAAGTGCAAGAGCACAAGGAGAGAAAGAACAACATGGGAAACAAAATGGCCTGCTAAAGTTTAGACTTGCTTCTTGGGAACACCTTCCTCTCCTAACCTTTGTCTCATTCTTCTAATCACTTAATTAACACACACACTGATATATATATATGACATGTACATATAATAAACACACACAAGCTCTCTCTTTTATGTTATGTTCACATCAAGAGCTAGCCTTTGTGCTCTCCTCTCTCTTCTCCTGAGAAACAACATGAAGGTGGAGGTGGATGTTTTCTCAAGCAGAATCCTACTTCTCGAGGTGTCATCGTGCTCCGGCGAGATGGCTCCGACGAGAAGCTTTCGGTGAAGAGCTAGCACTTTTTCGCGGCGGCAGAATAATTCATCGGTGTAGTTGGCGTACATGGGAAAGCCAGGCATTTCTTGATCTTCTCCTTCTTTTTCTTCTTCTTCCTTGAAGCTAGCTTCATCTAAGTTTCTAGTACTTCTTCCTCTTCTTTTTTTTTTTTTTTTTCCTTTTAAGAGTATTGTAGATGTTACAATATATGAACCTCAAAGAAATGTAATGAGAAATATTATTGCTGGTTGATTTCCCGTGTCTCTTCTCCCTTACCTTTCTTTGTCACATTAAATTTCTTGGTGGTGTTCTCAGAATAATTCTCTTGGTGTGATGCAAGTGGCACTACTTGAGCTTAGGGACAATATTCGCTCTGCAAGTTTTGCTTTCATCGCACAAACATGTAATATAATCACACACTATGTTCTTGCACTATTAATTTTAGGTTTGGATATAATTGGCATGACCCACAATATGTTCATTATTTTTTAATGTTCAGAATACCATCTGTCATCTCATTTTCTCATGTCGTTAGTAAGTCATTGTTATCGAATAGTTGGTACTGTTTGTGAATATATATATATATATATATATATATATATATATATATATATATATATATATATATATATATATATATATATATATAGTTGGTACTGTTTGTGAATATATATATATATATATATATATATATATATATATATATATATATATATATTTTCAGAATAGAGGTAGTCTCTACAATACTCATGAAACATAGGGAGACTATCCATATTCTGAAAATAATTACTTGTTTGTGTTGTGTGAATTATTTTATATAAGGGTATCAGGTTTAGGACCTTATTAGATTTTGAGTACATAACTTTTAGTGAAATATTTTAGTGACGATTATTCGTCATTAAAAGACTCATCATCACTGAAAGTCCAATTTCGTCACTAAAATGTGTTACTAAAAATTTCAAGTACCTAAAGTCTAAAACGGACAAATTCAGTACCAAAGTCTATAAAAATTTAAACCTGGTACCCTTATATATATATATATATATATATATATATATATATATATATATATATATATATATTTTTTTTTTTTTTTTTGAACCAACTAAAAAGTTGTCGTGCAATTAAGTGTATAATTATGATAAACTAGAAATAAAAATATATTACAGGCAAGGATGGTGCACGGTCGCCATCGAGAGCCCTCCGTCTCCCTCCGTCTGGAATCCAACGACTGTCGCAGCAATTAAACCAACATATATCACATTGGATCATTCCCCACAATAAAGAATTCTTAATGTTGGATTAAATAATTATAATCATGTGCTATTTTTTTGATGCTTAGCTACTAAAATATGTTCTTGGAGCGTTTGTATTGACTTTATGAGCCCCCAAGGGGTGCATTATGATGTCTTGAGAAGTGCTACTCTCTAATATATAACTAGGGTTTGAAAGGGAGAGGATTGTCTTCTAATCCATGCAATGGTTTTGAATGCATTTGCCAATCTTTCCATTATTTAAACTTAGTTTCATGGAAGAATGTGATGGTTGTCTTATTTCCTAGCCTCAGCTTTCAAATATATGCGGCTTGCATTGCGCCCAAGAGTTAGGGTTGGAAATGCCACTTATTTGACTTTTTGGAGCACTTGATAACAATGCAATTAACAACAATTATGAAGAAAAAGTTTTGATTAATTATCACGTAATTGCCAAATTTGAGCCAAGCTTGGATGTGCCTACTGTTTGGATGGGTTTGATCCATGCATGTCCGACCCTGGGGTAAGCCTGACAAGCCAACGGACTTAGACAACTCCTCGATTAGGGCAACCCTCCTAAGCCACTAAGTTTCTATCTTTCCGCTAATAGATCTTCCGCGGTCCATCCCAATTACTCTTTGTCAGTTGAACTAGCAATCAACCAGGTCCATATTTTGAGTTTCCACTGGAAATACCTCGATTAGCTCAAGGAGAGGAACTCGAAATTCGAACTCCACGCCGTCGTCAGAACCGGAGACTTTGACGCCGCTTCCAACCCCACTCGCCATTATTTTTTTAATATCTTTTTTGAGTAATTCTATAGAGACACACTTTTATTGACATACTTTATTGACACACTTGTGTGGCAGGTGATTTGGCATTCCATGTCACCCGAATTAATTGAGGGCTTATTAATTATTTTTTTGGTATGTCCAATTTTGCATGTATGAAAGGTTTCCAATCTTTGGCATGTGTTACAATTTTGCATGGTCAATTGATTATTCACTTGCCAAAATTGTCCATGTCTATTTAATTAGTTCATGTGTTGCAATTTTGCATGGCCAATTAATTATTCACTTGCCAAAATTGTCTATGTCAAATTAATTAGTTCACAATCCATGCAAAAGATTCAATCTTCTTGCATGTATAGAATCCAAGCAATCCACCCTCGTCAACTCCATGAACAGGCTCCAACGAAAGTAAATAATTTTGTACAAAGTTTTAAAAGCTTTCTGGTCTTGTTGGCCATGCAAAATTGGACATTAATTGTGGCTATTAATTGGCCATGCAAAATTGTTACACATGCCAAAGATTGAAAACCTTCCATACATACAAAATTGGACATACAAAAAATAATAATTAATAAGCTCACAATTAATTCGGGTGACATGGAATGCCAAATCATCTGCCACATAAGTGTGTCAACAAAGTATGTCAATAAAAGTGTGTCTCTATAGAATTATTCATCTTTTTTTGGAGTCAAGGACAAGGAATAACCAAATTTATATGTTTAGCTAAGACGAACCCTTTGGACCGGACTTGATCCATGGACTACTAAATTTGGGTACTCTTTTAGTTTTGATAATTGGGTAATCAGCAAGTATAACACACACAACTAACTCATATGCAATAAGATCATGTGCTATTTTTAAGTGCAATAAGCTTTTAAGATTTTCTAATTAGTTAACATCAGTGATTTCATCTCCCCGGCCTCCGTCCTCGCCGCCGCCGCCGCCGCCGCCGCCGTCACCCTGGCCTTTGTCCTCGCTGCCGCCACCACCGCGGCCACCGTCTCTCCGGCCTCCGTCCTCATCCTCGTCATTAATGACGCCCCGTTGCGGACGATATTACTGATGGCGCCTGGAGGGGGCACATGGGGGCGCCATCAGTGATGTCGTCTGGTGGGAGGATTTATTTGTTTTTTTTACGACATCACTGATAGCGTCATATCCTCTCTTTCATAATTTTTTCAAACTCGTCACTTTTTTCGTAAATAGGACAAATTTTATTCCTCTATATAAATTTTTTTTATATTTTTATTAGCTCATCACACTGGACGTGTGTGAGAAGAAAGTCACAATTTTGCGCAGTTTCCTCCAAAAAAATTCTTAGCCCTTGATCTCATGGTGTTGCGTGGGCCGGGCGGCCCAGCCAAACCGTGTTGGACCAATCCAGGTTTGGTCAAAATGCGGAAGTGTATTTTCTTTCCACAACTTGTTCGAACCTGTTCTAGTCCTCCTATCGGGTCGAGCCGAGTTTCCTCTTCGAAATGTGTGTTCTTTCCCTACTCGAAGTGGTATAAGCTTGATCAAAACTCAAAATAAAAAAAAAAAAAAAAAAAATAATATATATATATATATATATATATATATATATATATATATATATATATATATATATATATATATGTGTGTGTGTGTGTGTGTGTAAATTAATATGGATATATGGTCAGCTCAGACTGGTTCTTCCGTGGTTGTGGCAGGCCAGATGGTTGGGTTGTTCTATCCGGAGTTAATTTTAATTGCCCTTTGACCCTTATTATAGAGCGGTCCTAGAGTATCTCGCGTAACCCCAACCTCTTGTAGGGTAATGCTAATTAAGCCTGGAGGGTTGTCCTGGCAGAGGGGGGTTGCCCAATCCCAAAGTCTTGTCAGGCTTACTCCTAGGCCGATCCTGGTGACAGAGATGGATTTATATTTTTCAGTCAAAGTCCAACCTAGCCTAAAAACTTTGACCAAACTAGCCCATTGACGAGCAAACTCAGTCCAAAGCGGCCACGGATCCGGCCCACCCAACACCTATATCTTGTCACGTCCCAGTCTTAAAATACAAGGAGACAAAGACGGACAAAGGCCAGGTGTGCCTTATGAGATACATCGAAATGTTGTACGACGGTCATGACTGTCCAAAGACAAGTAAGGAGACTCTATTATGCATAAGACGCCAATCATAAGGTTGACATATCATGTATCTCAATTAAAACTAATAAGAAATAGTAGAAGTAAATTATAATAGAAAAGCAGTAAGACATCCCAAATGTTGTATACATATAAAACCTTGAATATATTAAAGAAAAATACTACACCAGCATAGTACATCATAATATATAATCATATAATTAGATATAGTCTAGTGTATACAATCACATTGCTCGAAGTATAAGGGAACACACTCCCAAAAAACAAGCGCTAAATACTTTGTAATAACTGCTTTTTTATAAATTTTCAATGATTTGTTAAATATAAAGTTTTAGCATTTTATTTTATCTACTATTACTATAAATAATCATTTTTTACCTTATTGTATATTTTTCTTTTATTATTGCAAATTTGGCATGGATACATTAGGTGTCACCATGGAAAGCTTAGGGCCTACTTGGATTGAGGGGAAAAAATAAGCTGAGTTAAGTGGGGTTACGTGAGGAAAAATAGAGTCAATATATATAATCTTGTTTAGATTGGAGGGAGAGTAGGGTGTGTTTAATAACTCTTTCTTGGATTGGAGGTTTTGAATGAGAGCAGGATCAATAAAATATAATAGTTACCAAAATACCTGTTACTCCTCGTTTTCGGTGTATGCATTTTACTGCATTATTCCTGTACATGACATCTGGTATCTGTAGTATGTGTACATGAATCATGTATTTGCACCTGATCATGGCATGGAACAGTGTCTCATCGCAGAATAATGTATCATTTCTTGTCCTTGTTTGGTTGTAAGCGTGGTTCACTGCTTCGATGACAGAATACTGAACCGTGTCATGATCCGAATTATTTGTTTTGTTTTATTTGCTTATGATCATGTGGCATAGCATATAGACTTGTTTGGGTTAGACATTGGATTAGGGTTAGGGCTTAGTGGAGCCAACCCCCATCCCCTATAAATATTATCTTCCACTCTCTCTCTCGCTCCTCATACACTCATTTACTTTCTCAACCAACTCATAGGCAAGTATATCTTGCACTAATGGAAAGACCAACATTGCTCATTTTATTTCTTTAATTTTTTTTACTTATTATTAGTCTATATTATGCATCATTACACTCTCTACGAGTTTAGTTCTTGGTGTTTTCAATTTTGATGGCTATTTTGGTATAGATTTAAAGTTTCAAACTAGGATTTTATACGTTTTTCATGAAAATGATCTATTAAAACTTGTTGTTTTCGAAAATCAGTTGTTCCATGAGATAGAGAATTCAATTTCATGTAGTTTTGGCTTTTGTTTCACTGGATTTTGAGTCCTAGAGAGGAAGTTATGGTCATGACAAGTTTCATGAACTTCTATGGCTGAGCTTGTTGTTTGGGACGACGACTACGTTGTGTGCCATGCATTTGTCTTGTTTGTGTTGTACGTCAGGCCTACCCAATCCTCCGTTTGTGCGCCGGTTGCCTTTGTATGCCAGGCAACATTGTACGTCAAGCAATATTATACGCCAGTCTTGTGTTATATGCCAAGGCAGCATTGTATGCCAGTCTTGTGTTGTACGCCAAGGCAGCATTGTACGCTAGTCTTATGCTGTATGCCGGGTAGCATTGTACTCCAGTCTTGTGTTGTATGCCAAGGTAGCATTGTACGCAAGTCTTGTGTTGTATACCAAGGCAGTGTTTTATGTCAGTCTAGCATTGTGTGGCAAGACAACATTTTACGCCAGTCTTGTGTTGTGCGCCAAGTCAGCGTACGATAGCGTTGTGCACCCGTTTGTCCGCCAGGCTGCTTTATGCGACTGTCTTGTCTTTCCTTGCCATGAGCCTGGATGTATTCATACGCCCATCTAGTCTATGTGCCTAGGTGACCTATGTGCCAGGAGATTCCTATGTGACCACTTGACCTGACCATGTTCTTGACATGATTATATGTACATGTGCTGGTACAATCCTTTGTGTGTACTGAGGTACAATCCACGTGAGTAATGGGGTGTTATTCTACGTGCTATGTGATTCTACGTGTTATATGTCACTATATTCCTGTTTTCAGCACAGTCATGGTAAATGGTCAGTAGCATTGACATGGTATGATGATTGTTGCTTGATGTATTACACTAAGGATGGATCCAGATTAAAGACTCTATGAGGTGATATTGATTCATACTTAGGATACCCGTACTAAAGTATGACATCTAGGAGGATGACAAGGTGCCTACGACATATGATTCCAAACAAACATAGGGTTAACCTAGGCAACTCAACTAGATATAAGCATAGGGAGGGAACGAAATCTCGAAATCGTGTGTTACCAGCCGTTGTCAACAATGTTCGAGAATACAAGGCTGTCCACTACGGATAATGTATATTCATCCACACTAGTGGAGTACAGTATCTGATCTATTAAATTGCCGAGCCAACTTCTTCATATAGGAGGACTGGAACTGCTACTGATCTGTTTAGTGCAGTGGCCTTACGAGGTGTTTACAAAAATAAAAGTGTTCTTTATTTCACAAACTTTGTAAGAAGATTAATATTGAATTCTGGGAAAGTACAACTATAAGAATCCGATCTGAAGACAATCGCTTTATCCCTTGGACGATGTGAACTTTGAAGACGATAGCCTCTGAAGAAAGCAGCAGCACTTGGGCAAGAACTCCTGATCTCTCTGATGATCTTGAATGATCTTCTCTTCATAATGAAGGATTTGAAACTCTATTTATAGAGTTCTGGAAATAACTAATTTTTAGTTATTCTGGATTGCGCAGGATAGATTGCACAAGCATTGGACTACGCAGGCAGCGAACTGTGCTGACAGTTACTCGATCGTGGCTCAACTGTACTAGATATGTGGCATTGTTTGATTGAAATGCGTATGATCGTGTACAGACGGTTGCCACGTGGTGAGCAATTGGTGGCATGAATGCCACGTACAAAATGTCAGTTGTCTTGATGGACTGCGCCACATGAACTGCGCTAACTTCAGACTGCGCTGGGATTGAACTGCGCTGAAGGTGATCTGGCAGACTGCACTTCGGTTGGGCTGGTAGCTTGCGCTGGCTGTACAGCTGTCCTCGAGCGCTGTACTGCACGAGAAACGAACAGTTTCCTCGTTCTTCGAACTGTCAGTTGTCAAAAGGTCTGATTTTGTGTCAGATAATGATGACGCTGCCACGTCAGCAAGCGCGCTTAGAAGGGTGCGCAGTTCAGCTTGCGCAATTGAGTTGTTGAGCAGTCTGTCTCCTGCGCAGTTTACTTGAAGGATGCACAATTTGATTTTCATTGCTTTTTTGATGGGTGCAACTTTGATTTTTAGGACCTACAAGACCCCCTTCAAAGTTTTCAAAATTTGAAAATATTCATAGTTTTCAAAATACTTTGAATTTTGAATTTAAAATCAAGTTGCGCAAGTGATGCCTTGACTGCACGTTTGGAGGAATCAGCTCCTTCACCAACCTTTTCTTCAATTCATTGGGACCCTTAGTAGACAGGGTAACAGAGAAAGAAGATATTGGTTTCTCCACAGTTAGAGGTCCAACCTCTTATCTGATCAATGCCATCCGAAGTCAAGGTGACGAAGCTCACCTTGAACACACATTGGATGAGGTGGAGGCATCGGTTAAGATCTACAAAGATCTTAATCGGGGGAAGGTGGAGCCTTTGGTACAGGCTGAATTTGAGAGGATGTCTCAAGAGGCTGCAATTGTAAAAGTTAATTTCCAGGTTCTCTTGGACACTTTCACTACCAAGTCTGTAGAGTATAACTCCTAGGTAGAAATAATAGCATCTGCTGCTGGGGAAAAGGAAAAGAAAGTTGCTGAACTGAAAGCAGAATCTGCCCGTCTTCAAGAAGAGTTGAGACTTGTTCAGCTTGCTCTGGAAGATGAGGTCACACAACATCAAACTGCTGTTCAGCAACTGGACGCTCTGACCCAAGAAAGAAATTTGTATGTCATAATTCATCAAGCTGAAATCTCCCGCAGACTAGTAACCTTACCGACTTTTGATGATAAGTCTTGAATGGAGGAAGCTAGGAGGCGAGTGATGGATTCTCATGAGGAGAAACTGCAAACTTTAAAGCAGCAGATGACTAGCTTGATGACCCCGCCAGTTGAATAGAAAGACTTTTTGTATCTTCTATTTATGACATGTAATGCCTTTTGATTTTGATCAATAAAAAGATATTTTCTTTGTGGCTCTATTATTTATTGCATATCTTATTCAGATATAAATAATAGAGATAAAAAATATATTCAGAGGTGCAGGACATGATATATTTCTTGATTTTTAGAAAATAATTATATTCATTATATCTGCTCAGAGGTAATATGGACATGGCAGAATATAATTTGTTGAATATCATTATTTCAGTAGACAACTTAATCAAAGATAACAATGACAAGTTGCTAATGTGAATGAACGGATAATCGTCAAAATGAAATGAATCGTCAGGATGAACGGATGAACCGTCAAATGAATAGAATGAACGGGTGAACCGTCGGATGAATAAAATGAACGGGCGAACCGTCAAATGGATGGAAAAAAATAAACGGGCAAACCGTCAGATGAAATGAACGGATGAACCGTCGGATGAATATAATGAACGGGTAAACCGTCGAATGAATGAACGGATGAACCGTCAGATGAATGTACTGAACGGGCGAACCGTCGAATATGAAATGAACAGATGAACCGTCGGATAAATGTAATGAACGGGCAAACCGTCCGATGAATGAACGGATGAACCGTCGGAAGAATGTAATGAACGGGCGAACCGTCGGATATGAAATGAACGGATGAACCGTCGGATGAATGGAATGAACGGGCGAACCGTCGGATATGAAATGAACGGATGAACCGTCGGATGAATGTAATGAACGGGCGAACCGTCGGATATGAAATTAACGGGTGAACCGTCGGATAGATGTAATGAACGGGCGAACCGTCGGATATGAAATGAACGGGTGAACCATCGGATAGATGGAATGAACGGATGAACCGTCAAATGAATTGAATGAACGGGCGAACCGTCGCTTCGTTGTTTCAAGAATCTCTGTCTATAAATAGGACAGAAATCTTGATGGAATGATCACTTATCACTTTTCAACACAAAGATGTCGTCTGGAGATGCATCCAAGAAGGCCGAGATCACCCCAAAGGTTGAAGCGGGCACTGAGGAACGTCCAATCGAGCCGGCCCAACCAAAAAAACAGAGGCGGACGAAGGTTCGTCTGCACCCAAGCTGCCAAGGGACATCTTGGACTTCCTTCTTGAACCAGGGACGACGGAGGAAGAAGAGGCTATGAGGAGGACTGTTTGCAAGTTCCTGGTTAGTTCGAGCAAGGATGTTCTCGGCTCTTTTGCCGACTATGTCTTCGGTATGGACGGTAGTGGCCCGCGTCCTGATTTTGAGAAGGATGATAGTGACCTTCCTTGATATTATGTACTATCATTCATGATGAAATAAAATCAAATTTTATTTATGAACTTGTCTGATGATTATAAGCAATCTCTTTTACATTTATACATAATAATTTTTGAGGAACTTGCCATTGATGGGCATCATTGCAACTCGACCATCCAATTCTGTGAGTTGGTAAGCTCTATTTGAGAAGACTTTGCTTACGATGTATGGACCTTCCCACTTTGCATCAAATTTTTCCTTGCTCATATGAGTCATAGTCATGGGACGTATGACTGTTAGAACAAGCTCTCCTTTCTGAAAGGCTCTAACTTTAACTTTGCGGTTGAAAGTCTTCGAGATGCGGGCTTGGTATAACTCAATATGCTGTTGAGCCAATAGTCGTTTCTCGTCGAGCGCCTCCAATTCTTGAAGTCGAAGAAGATCGTTGTTCTCTGTTGTCAACTCATTGGCGATGGCAATCCTTAAGGATGGGATTTGAAGTTCCAGGGGTAGAACTGCTTCACAACCGTACACCAAAGAGAAGGGTGTACAGCCTGTAGGGTTGCGGACTGTAGTACGGTAGGCCCAAAGACATTCGCCAAGCTTTTCACTCCAATTCCGTTTGTTAGTAGACACAAACGTCTTAAGGAGCTTGATGATAGTCTTGTTGAAAGCTTCAGCAAACCATTAGCGGCAGGATTGTAAGCTGTAGAGGCGACATTGTCAATCCGATGATCGTCATAGAATCTTGTGAACTTTTGACTGATGAACTGTGGTCTATTGTCATGAATGATCCTTCGAGGTACACCAAACCTATAAATGACATGGTGTTTAACGAAGTTGATGACGCTACTGGTCTTGACTTCAGCCAAAGGTATAGCTTCAGCCCACTTAGAGAAGTAATCCGTTATGGCTAGTATGAACCGATGTCCCTTAGAAGAAGGAGGATTAATGGGATCTATGATATCCATGCCCCAAGCTTCGAAAGGCCAGGAAGCAGCAGTCGGATGAAGGAATTCTGACGGTTGATGGATGAAGTCTGCATGGATTTGACAAGCTCGACATTTTCTTGCATATTCAATGGCATCTGATACCATAGAGGGCCAGTAGTAACCCATGCGTCGGATGCGATCATGTAGCTTAGGACCAGGTTGATGTGCTCCGCAGACGCCATCATGAGCTTCGCGCAATACTTGCTTTGCTTCATCACTAGCAATACAGCGCAAAAAAAGACCGTCATAAGTCTGCCGATAGAGAGTCTTGGTAGTCTGATTGTAGTAGAACCGGAGAGATCATCGGCGAATGCTCGTAGCTTCTTTAGGATCTTCAGGAAGTATGTCGTGAACTACGAAATCGATGAAAGGAGCTCTCCAATCTTTATTGATAACATTGGCTTCAGTAAGATTACTGAACTCAATATTATGATTGTTTTTTATGCAAAACAATTTCCGGTTAGAGATAACCACCACCTGCTGTCTTTTGATAGGGATGGCTAAGACTGCTGTAAGATTGGCCAAAGCATCTGCTTCAGTATTGCAAGCTCGCCGAACATATTCGATGAAGAAGACTTTGAATGATGTAGCCATGCTGATTGCCGCTTCATGGTAAGACACTAGATCTTGATGGCGCACTTCATAGGTTCCTCTAACCTGGTTAACAACCAGCTTGGAGTCACCATAGACTTCAAGATATTCGACGTTCAGTTGTTTAGCTAACTGATGGCCAATGAGTAGAGCATTGTATTCTGCTACTTTGTTGAAGCAAGGTTCATCCAAGGAGTAGGATTTTTGGATAGTTGACCCGTCGGAAGAAACAAGAACAACCCCAACTCCTACGACAACGGCACCATTTGGTCCGATCCTGGATGCACCGTCAAAGAACAGACGCCAGGTAGGAAATTCTTCAAAGATCATATTTGATTCTAATATCTCGTCTGGAATTTCATCATAGAGTTTGGATGTCTCTGAAATAGGATGAACTGCTAAGAAATCCGCCAGCGCTTGACCTTTGACAGAATTTTGTGGTACATATACCATGTCATATTGGGCTAGCAGAATGGCCCATGTAGCCAGTCGTGAAATGAGTGTGCTAGGCTTCTTCATCAGTACCCACAGAGGATTAACGCGGGAAATGACATGAATGGTTTGGCCAATGATATAATGTCGAGTCTTTTGAACAGCGAACATAAGAGCTAGGCATTCTTTTTCAACAGGACTATAACGGGTGTTCGGCACCAATCATAGTACGACTGAGATAATAGATGGTCTGTTCATTACCTTCTTCGTTCTTTTGGGCAAGTAAAGTACCCAATGAATGATCCATAGCACGGACATACATTAAGAATGGTATGCCTGAGATCGGTGGCACCAAGACTGGTGGGTTCATGAGATATCGCTTTATATCTTCGAATGCTTGTTGACATTCTTTGGTCCAAATGAAAGATACACCCTTCTTCATTAGCTGAGTAAATGTTCTGCAGCATCCAGATAGATTCGAAATGAACCTCCTGATGTACGCAAGTCGACCTTGGAATCCTCGTAGCTCTTTTAGGTTGCGTGGAGGACGTATCTCTTGAATGGCTTTGATCTTCTCAGGATCCACGTGTATAACCTTAGAGGTAATGACGAAGCCAAGAAATTTACCACTAGAGACACCCAAGAATGACTTGGTGGAATTCATTTTGAGTTGATGTTGGCGCATGAGATTGAAGATTGTTCTCAAGTCTTGAATGTGATCTTCTTTTAGACGACTCTTGACAGCGATATCGTCGACGTAGAATTCGACAGTCTTGCGAAGATGATCTCGAAAGATGGTACTCATAGCTCGTTAGTAAGTGGCACCAGCGTTCTTGAGACCAAATGGCATCACAGTGTAACAATAGACTTCGCGAGGAGTGCGGAAAGAGGTATGTTTTTCATCTTCAGGGTTCATCCTAATTTGATTGTATCCAGAGAATCCGTCCATGAAGGATATTCTTTCAAACCCACAGGTGTTTTCGATCATGACGTCCATGATAGGGAGAGAAAATTCATCTTTTGGACAGACTTCATTAAGATCCCGGAAGTCGATGCAAACTCGAACTTTGCCAGTTTTCTTCAGGACTGGAACGACATTGGCTACCCAATCAGGATATTGTTCTTCTCGAATAAAGCCACAAGCGATGAGCTTTTTGACTTCATCATCGATGGCGTACATCATTTCTGGCTTGAAGTGCCGCTGATGTTGTTTGACTGGCTTTGCATTAGGCAAGATATTCAATTTATGAGTGGTAATTTTGGGATCTAAACCTGGCATGTCCTCATAACTCCAAGCAAAGACATCAATATATTCTCGAATAAGAAGAATTAATTCTTACTTATCTGCCTCTTGAAGGTTCTTGCTAATGAATATTGGACGAGGTAACCAGCTTTCTCCTACGTCAACTTGAACCAATTGATCTTTGGTAGGAGGTTCTCGTTGTTTGAATCGGAGTTCCCATTGGGTATCCATTCGTTGAGCCCAAGGATCTGTTTCGGGACTTTCTTCACTATCCTCGTCATAGCCTTCTGGAAGTTCGGCGGAGACCATGTTAGAAGATACGATCAGCCGATGGACTTGACCAATGCTGGTGTCAGAGTCCCATGATCTGGAATCAGAAGAGTTAGAGCGCTCTTCACTATCAGATTCGAAGACTATTGGGGATAATACCGGAGGTGAAGCATATCCGAGATCTCTTTTGGTCCTGTTGTAATACATCTCTGATTTTCCTTTAGGAACAGCCGTACGGATAGGAGTTCGTCTACCCTTACCATAGTTGAGGCCATTCTTGAAATCATAACCCATCTTTCGGATGATGTCTTTTGATTGTTGACTATAACGACGAAGCTGGAGATGTCCTGTATCGTCAATTTTGCTGTCATCCGTGTAGCTAAATTTTTGTTCTGGTCCTTTACTAAAAAGTATTGGACTTTTGCCTTTCTTTCGAGAAGGGACAACAAAGTATGAATCGTCTGGGTGTTCAAGTAAGACCTCCATTTGAATAGACTATACAATTCCCATTGTAAATGACTGAAAGGTATCTAACATATCCAAATAGCACTTAGCATGATAAATGACATCAGTATACTGGAAAGTAGATGCTTTTTCATTGATTTGTACATCTGTATTTACAACAGGACCTTTAGCCTTAGCAAGCTTGGTCAGATTGATTACAAGAGGAGGAGAAGAAGAACGTGGAGGAGGCTTGTTACGACGAAGGTCAATAACAAGTGGCTCAGAGGAGGTGAGCTCCCTTTTGTCCTTGTTATGAGATAAATCAATAACAAGTGGCTCAGAAGAGGTGAGCTATTTTTATCCTTGTTACGACGTAAGTCGATAACAAGTGGCTCAGAAGAGGTGAGCTCCCTTTGATCTTGACCCCCATCAGTTGGTTTCTTTCGGACTGGCAAGTGAATAGCCAATGGTTTGGAGGACTGAGGATGAGAAACACGCCCTTTGACAGGTATGATAAGGGTGTCATTGGGCACTGCTTCTTGTTCTTCTTCAGTGTCCAAAGCCAATACTACCTTCATGAACTCATCTTTATACATGCGAGCATCATTACAATATGCTTCAACACCTTTGAAAGGATAGAGATCAGCAACTTCTTTTTGAACCTCTCCATTGTCATCAACGTATTTAAAACATTGATGGAGAGTTGAAGGAACAATATTGTGTTCATGCAGGAATGGTCTCCCCAAAAGGGCATTGTAAGAACAACCATGATTTTCTATGATGTAGAAGGTCACCTTTGTGCGGAGATTGCCTATTTGGAGTTTTAGGCGAATCTTGCCCAGAGGCTCACTTCTTCCCTGGTTAAACCCTAAGATGGTACTGATTGTACCAGAAAGACTATGTACTGGAATCTTTAGCCATCCAGCATTGTCTTCGACATGATGCTGAGTGCTGACCCTGGATCTATCAGAATACGATCGACTTTCATCGAGTCAACATATCCTATATAGTATAGAGGACGGTCATGCCTATTGTCTTCCAATAGCATATCATCCTGTGTGAAGGTAATGTTTGGGATTAACTCCAACACACTGTGACAATAGAGGCAAGAGACAGGCTCTGATTCTGGCTTCTTGAGAAGAGTTAAGCAAGTTTCTGTCTGTATTAGAGCTTCACTCAGAGTTTCTCGAGTCTCTTTGGAAAGGCGCAAGAGCTCGAAGATTGACAACCTGGCCGGTGTATTGGCTAGTTGAGCCAAGATATCAAAGTTGTATGGCTTCTCAAGTCCAGAAGGGGATGACTTCTTCAAAGGTTTGTCGAAGCGGACTTGTTGTTTGTCTTTGTCAGCTACCGTCGGCTTGGGAGGAGTAGGTTCTACAACCGGTGAGGATGGAGAAGGGATGTCTTCAGTGGAAACAGGTTGTACTGGAGCAGACTCAGAAGAAAAAGCAGGATTCTCTTGATTTTCAGGAACTTTTCGTAGATATGCTTTCCCTGACCTGGTGCCCAGTAGGATTTCCTCTTCAACTATGGGGTCAAAAGACACTATATTGCAAGTCTTTGTCTTGCCCTTGGAGCGTTCTTTCTTCTTATATGAGGAAGAGGTCTCAAAGTCTGCCACAAGGTCAGGATGAATCCACATAATCTCATCATTATCGAGAGATAAGGGGACCAGACCTTCACTTCGTGGAGGAGAGAGATTCTCGATCTCGAGAGTGGCCTTGGGGATAGGGATGACACCATGTTGTACCATTTGTGGAGGGAAGTTACCGAACTGTACTGAGACCATGTTCGCAGTAACAGTCTTCTCATCTTGCTGCAGAGTGACAACACCAGCGTTGACTAGCTCTTGAATTTTGCCTTTGAGCACGTAACATGCTCGAGTGGGATGCCCAATGAACCTGTGATAAACATAATATTTGGGATGATCAGTCTTATCGACCTCATCAGGCTTCTTCGGGTCTGGAAGCTGGAGCTTATTCCTTTTGATTAAGCAATCAAAGATGCTCACGGTATCATTCTCGTCAAAAGAGTACTCTACTTTCGGATGAGGTTCCCTTGGTGGAGGGGCAGAAGGAGTAGAAGTAGACATAGGTGGAGCCACATTGACTGCCAGAGATTCTTTGTTCTTCAAGTTTATGTTCAAAGTCTCTTTACCATTGCGGTTGTTCTGGCGATTATCGCTACTTGATGTCTGATGTTCATCCCGATCGGGGTTGGACATATGTACCCCCAACTGCTTGAACTTGTCAGCGCTAACTTCAGCTGCTTTAGCATTGATAATGAATGATGGCCAGTCTTGGAATTGAGTTGACCCCGTCCATATGCTGATAATAGGCAAAAGATTTGCCTTGCAAGTATCTATGGTGACAGCGGCCGGCGTTCCAGGAGGCATCTTTAAGGCTTCTCGGCAGAATCTTTCAATGAAACTTTCAACGGTTTCATTATGTCTTTGTTTGATTTTGTTGAGGGCCGACATGGTCATGTCGTTAATTCCCTCATAGAATCGTTCCAAGAAGATTTATTTAAGACCCGAGAAAGAAGTGATACAGCCATCAGGCAAGCTTCTATACCAATCGTATGCTACGTCGGCTAAACAGCCGACGAATACCCTGGTAAGAAGAGCGTCATTTGGCTGAAGTTGAACGGTCATTACCTCAAAGTGGTTAATAAACTGGCTCGGGGAAGTACTGCCGTCAAACAGCAAAATTGTGAAAATCTTGTACTTTGGAGGAAATGGGACTTCCTTCCATTCAACAGGATAGGGTTGTTTGATCCCCAATCTCTGTAAGTTGTCTTTCTCTTTGAAGGCCTCGAACTGAGTACGCAAGAGTTTGATCGCTTCATTAGCATCTTCCGATAATGAAGAAGGAGCAGGCTGAATTAGAGTATTAGGGAGAGGAACCGCATGGTAAGTACTACCCCCAGCACCTGACTGACTGGGTGTGGGTTGAACTTGTACAGAGGGTATTTGAGGAGATACTACCCCAAGCCATGCATTGACAGGTACCGACAATGCTATGATCTCAGGATTTACAGCAGGTACAGTCGGTGGTACTGTATGTTGGGCCACGATGATAGAATGCATACTTGCGACCATTTCAACCATGGTCTTCAACTTATCCTCCAGTGCAGCAATTCGTTGTTCTTGATTAGCCGAACTAAAAGCATCCGGGTCTTCAGTGACAACATAAGCTGTCACTTCTCTAGGTACAGTAGAAGACATTGTTTGTTCAGAACTTTCACTGTATGCATCATAATCGGAGAAGGTATCATCTCCTGAATGAGAAGTACGAATATGACAGAAGGATCTTGGAGAAGATTCCTTTGACCGATTGTATCTCGACTGCGGGATCGGGTATGTCGAAATACTCCTTCAGAAGATTCTTGGAGTAAATCTAAATACCGCTGGCTGGGCCGGCGAGGCTTGCCGTGCTTGGAGCACTTTCTACCCCCAGTGTCTCGAGAATTTATGTTGACGGAAGCATACAACACTTCGTCTTCGTCTTCCGACAATGGTTCCGAAGTTGCAAAATTTAGACGATTGAAGACAGATCGCTTTGTTGTTTGGCAACAGCACTTGATGACAACCTTGTGATTATAATGGTGTCCAAGTGGCTGAACTGGAGGTGTTGAGATAATGTCCCGCTTTTGCTTGAGATGCTCCCGGAGATCAGGAACGACGGCGGGACGAGAAGAAGTTTGAGGGATATGTTCTTTGACAATATTCGGAACATGGTTTCGGTTCTTCAGATGTTTTGTCCCTCGAGTGTACAGGGAAGTACTCACTTCATTAGCATAGGTGTCAGGATTTTTGATCCTGGAAGTTTGCCTTTGATGTTTGTTCGTCTTCAGCATTGGCTACTTGCATTTCGCCGAAGTTGATCGATTGAGATAAGTCCGTAGATCAGCAAACTCACCTCCAGGGATTTCTGTCTGAGACACCAGTAATTTGCCCTGCTTTGATCGGGATATCTGAAGAGTTGGAAGATCTTGGAATTCCGCTACTGGAGTCGGCAGAATACCTCTTTGATCAGTACATTTTCCTTTGGCAAGAAGAGAAGAACTCTTGTTTGAGAGAGTTCTTGTACTGATTGATGCCGAGGCACGTTCAGATTGATCTTCCGAGGTAATTAAAACTGGAGAAGAATGAGAAAAGACCAAAGGATCTTTTCCATTGTTTTGTGAGGAAGGGTTAGCTAAAGAGCGTTTCCCTCTGTTGTCTTCCAAGTCGTGGAACGAGGAAGTTTGAGAAAAGACCAGCGAGCCTTTTCCTTTGTTCTGAGGAAGAGAAGGAATAGTCAACATACTACCCCCAGTGGATTGTGCTGGAGCAACAGGATGCTTGGAAAGAGGAGCAAAAAATTTTCCCTTGTTGTGAGAAGAATGGAGATTAGCCAAAGGAGTATCCCTCATAGACTGCACTGGAACAGCTTGTGCAGGTGCTGAAGTGTCAGTAGGCGCATTGGCTGGTTGCGCATGAGATGCTTTGACAAATGGCCTTTTGGCCACAGACATAGTAGTTTGCGCAGCAGGAGTCTTGACTTCAGAATGCTTGAGTTGCACTCTGGTTGATAGAGTGGTGGACTGCGCAGGAAGAGTTGCAGCCAACTACGCCAGGGGAAGAGGAGTCTTGTACTTTGCCAGAGAAGCATATGAAGTAGTTTGTGCAATGGCAAGAGGAGCAGTATACTGCGCATGGGCAATAGAGGCAGCAGACTGCGTAGCAGTTTTAGGAGCAGAGAAAACAGACTGTGTAGCAGTCTTGGGAGCAGAGACAGTAGACTGTGCAGCAGTCTTGGGGACCCACACTGGACGAACCTTGCTCGTGGTAGAAGTTATTGCAGTACGAGGGGTGGTCCTGGAGTTGATCATGTTCTTTATTTCACAAACTTTGTAAGAAGATTACAATTGAATTCTGGGAAAGTACAACTATAGGAATTCGATCTGAAGACGATCGCTTTATCCCTTGGACGATGTGAACTTTGAAGACGATAGCCTCTGAAGAAAGCAGCAGTACTTGGGTAAGAACTCCTGATGTCTCTGATGATCTTGAATGATCTTCTCTTCATAATGAAGGATTTGAAACTCTATTTATAGAGTTCTGGAAATAACTAATTTTTAGTTATTCTGGACTGCGCAGGATGGATTGCGCAAACATTGGATTGTGCAGGCAGCGAACTGCGCTGGCAGTTACTCGATCGTGGCTCAACTGTACTAGACACGTGGCATTGTTTGATTGAAATACGTATGATCATGTATAGACGGTTGCCACGTGGTGAGCAATTAGTGGCATGAATGCCACGTACAAAATGTCAGTTGTCTTGATGGACTGCGCCACATAAACTGCGCTAACTTCAAACTGCGCTGGGATTGAACTGCGCTGAAGGTGATCTGGCAGACTGTGCTTCGGTTGGGCCGGTAGCTTGTGCTGGCTGTACAGCTGTCCTCGAGCGTTGTGCTGCACGAGAAACGAACAGTTTCCTCGTTCTTCGAACTGTCAGTTGTCAGAAGATCTGATTTTGTGTCAGATAATGATGATGCTGCCACATCAGCAAGCGCGCTTGGAAGGGTGCGCAGTTCAGCTTGCGCAATTGAGTTGTTTCGCAGTCTTTCTCCTGCGCAGTTCACTTGAAGGATGCATAATTTGATTTTTATTGCTTTTTTGATAGGTGCAACTTAATTTTTAGGACCTACATGAAGGACCGGTGCATTATATGTGCTATACGCTATACGATATTATTGGTTCAGCTAGCATTCTTGGATACAACATAATCTGAGGATTCTCATAAATAAAGCATTACTGGGATAACCCAGGCACAAACTATAGAAAGTCGAATGATTGATTGGCCGCTTGTAAAATGACTTGCTTGTGATCTATTTTTTTTCTATTAGTAGTCGAGGAACATCGACTGTCGTAGTAGATGGTCCAACCCATGTCTTTGTTTGGTTGTTGGGTTGGGCTATTGTACTACAACAAGCTATGAACCGAAGTTGCGACACAGAAGCCACTAACCTGACCATAATTATAGGATGTACTCTATCTCGGCGCGATTACAACACCCTTTGTTCTTGTTTGGTTGTAAGGGTGTTGCATTATCTCGATGATATAATATAAGACTATAATCCTTCGTCTAGGTCTTATTTTTTTACTTGGGTTTTGTCTCATTCGTTTGTGCTACCTTGCGGTACTTACTATTCGGGACCTGACTCCGCTGGTTTTATTTGGCCAGATTTTATAGCAAAGCCTGAGGATCCAGCCTTCTACCTGAACTATGGTGCACATCAGGAGCATGGGCATCGGGGACCATGAGTGGGTTTCTTCTCCACCACTCTAATATTTTCTATTTGGTACTTGGCATTTATCTACCTACAGCTATTTAGCTGAATGTTCTAGACATTTAGTTCCCTTACATATAATTGTAATTAAATAAAATTGCATCCGGCTATAGTTATGTACAATTGACTCTTTGTGCTAGCTGACATTCGTAAAACTAGACTTGTCACGTCCCGGTTCCGCACTGGAAGCCCTTTCACACTGGAAGGCAATTCAAGTGGGGAAGCCCTTCACGCTGAAAGGCAATTAGCTTGGATCTTCTTATCCGATTTAGCGGAATATTTCTTTTCCTTCTCTTCGATGAATTTTTTATAACAAAGAATCGCTCAGCGAACCCCCGTAGGGGGAGGCACTTCATGTCATGTCCCATAACCAGAATACTTGAGAGCTAAGACGTACAAACTCTGGTACCCCAAACTACGGTCACGACTGAATAAGACATTAGGGTTATCCTACAATCCAACCGTCAATACTAGGTCAAGCAACATAGGTGTCTAAATCACATGCAATCAACAAGATATATGATCATTAAACATATAATAGTAAAGTGTCTCAAACTATGAATATATAGATGACCGTGAAGCTAGTAATACAAAATGAGATACTAGCACGTGTAAAAATAATACATGATAAAATCTAAGTAACCACCTACCCGTCTACTTTGAATTGCATTTAACATAAATTGTTATCACTACTAGAAGGAAAATAATTTAATTTCTCTAGTGGCATGATTTATAGATCTGTATGTGAGTAATCAAATGCAATCAATTCAACCAACAACATGTTGTTTTAGAATCATGGCAAAACATGAAGGATATCATGTATTCAGCGAGAAACACTGTGAATCACTTAAGTGTTTGTTTGTCCGAGTTCTCTAGCCTACTGGTATTAGAGTACACACTCGGAGGGACCGACAATGTTTGAGTCCCCCAATTGTGTGTGTGCGTGGAATTTCAAAAAAAACTTAAGTGTTTGTTTTGCTATTTACTTAAATAAAAAGTATATTTAAATTTAAGTTAATAGTTGGATAAGATTGCATTGTCAAAAAAAACCAAAAATGTTTATAAAATGCTCTAATATGATAAATTCCAACCGTCCCCACCTCAATGTTCATGTGTTGCAAAGTTTTTTATGCTCTCTATAGGAGAGGTTCTAAATCAACTTTCACTTGGAGATGTTTGGTTCTAGGACCTCCAAAGGAACTTGATCTAGTCTTGGAACATTTATGAAATGTAGGGTAGTTTGTTCCCATTTGAAACGGTTGACGCTCTATTTCAAATAGAAAATGCCAAAAGGTGCTCTCACGAGTATTTGGGATTTGTCATTTTTGTATTAAAAAAAATGAAGGAAAGCTGAGACTAAATAATTTTTTTTAGCCAAGATGCCATTCGAAACAACAAATGCTTTATTTCAAACGAAAATCAAAGTATCCCTTAGTATAGGTGCTTTTTGGTTCGAGACTTTAGGACCTCTAAAGAAATTTAATGAAGTTCTATAACATGGTGGAACTTAGCATGGGGCCTTAAGTTGTTAGGTAGAGTACTTGTATTTCGTTGTAGAATTTGTTAACCATGGCATGTAAGTTATGGAAATTATATTTGAAAAAGTAATGATTTATTTTTAATTATACTTTCCTTTATTGTGAGGTTTGGACTCGATCCTGCACCTTCCCTCTAATCTAGGGGCGGTTCTATTCCAGGACGACCGTCCAGGACCCACGAATTAGGAAGGTCTCAAAAATAATTATTTTTGTATATATATATTGTTAGATCCGGGGCACAATTTCAATGGAAAACGAGAGAATGAAACAATTGTAAGAACAATGTTCCAATGTAATACTTCAAGGAAGGTGCACAACCAGAGATCGTAGGAGGATTCTGGAATACGAGAATCTAAAAAGATTTAGTATACGTAGAAAACGACTAAGACACTTCTAAGAAGAAGATGCCAGTCGAATTGCTAAAGGCAACAGCAGCGATAAAAGGCGATAGATGAAAGTGGCCTGCTGGGGTGTTAAGAACACCAGTGCTCAAAGCTAGATCTGCCCACACGGTCAGCTTCCAAGAACCAGCAAGTTCGAGAGAACTCTGGAACGCTCTGGAAAGATGCGCTAAGACGGACTGCTCGGAACGACAAGGACAGAAAAGGAATACTAGAGTTGCTGTCGAAGGTGCTGGAACTCTAATGGCTTGAGGAACTCTCTCTTCTCTCTTTCTGGAATTTTTAGAATGATAATTCTCTGTCCTCGAGAGATAAGTGAGGCCCTGAATATATAGCTACTGCTATAACCGCTCAGATCCGCAATGTGCGCCATAAAATAATGTCAGATCTACTATTTCAGGATCAGTTATCGCATATTACGGATCAGTTTGAATGAGGACAGCCACTACATGTGCGTAATGTGCCAATGAACGAGTTGCGCACGTGCCTACTGCCGTATTGTGCGTACTGCGCACGCTGCAGCGCGACTGGCGCAACTTGGTGCACCTTGCACAACTTGCGCATCTGGCGCAACTTGCGCACCTGAAACACTGGCGTAACTTGCACACCTTGCGCACTCGAGCACCTCGTGCACCCCGTACACACGCGCAACCCAGTGCACCAGTGCACCCTGCACAACCTGGGTGCACAACTGGGCCACGCAACGTTAGCGCGCAACGTGGCCGCGCAAGTGTCTCATGCAACGAGCGCAACTTAAGCGCACTATGCGCCTAGCGACGATGCTGCCGTGCTAAGTGCAAAGTGCACCAACAAAATTCCATATTACGCCTCATGAGTCCGAGTCCGAGTCGCTAAGCCCCTACTGGACTTTGCCCCAATGGAAATTAATTTTCCAAGAGCAAAAAGCATGAATGCTTTTCTTGGAGCATTATCCTTACCTCCTAGTAAAATCATCCACATGATTCCCTCCTTAGGATCACCATCCCATGTGCATATCCCAATAACATATACAAGTATATATGTTGAGATAACTCATGGTGCTTTTCCAATGTGGGACTAAACTTTGCTAGGCATGTTGAGAGCAAGCTCTCTTCATGTCAAGGAGCAAGAGCACCAACAATCCCCCATATATCACAACATATATATATGTGTCTAGGGTTGAACATTCCCACAATAATTGTCCATTTTGCATTAGGATAGATGTCGCTGACGACTTTAATCTTCCCGCATGGGTTAAATAACAGTATGATACAAGAATGGACTATGCCTTGAATTCTGCACCACAATTGTAAATTTTTTCCACTCACAAAGTGTAGTTACATGTGCTTCTGGCTGCACATTAAAGGTCTTGTGCCAGCCTGGTTTCAATATATAATTTTGAGCGTCTACAAGTTTACCCTCAAGAGACGGCCTGATATCTCTTTCTATACACTATAGGTAAGTTCTTTATTAAAGAGACATGGCATAAAACCTTGCACTTCCTTGCGGTGCTATGCTGCTATGACATGGCCTAAAGCCGAGGCATTATCCCTATCTGGAAACCTCATCGTTGTGTCATACTACCGCAGCATGAGGTCACGACCTCTTTGTAGTGTCATTCTATCCAGCATGAAGCCTAAGGCTTTCTTGCGGTGTTACGCCACAACGACATGGCTTGCAAGGCCGAGGCTTTACCCCTACCTGGATACCTCATCGTGGTGTCGTGCCACTGTAACATGGGGTCACCCTCCCCTTTGTAGTGTTGTCTACAACTCTTTAATTTTATCATACAGCATTAGGATACCTGCCTATTTGCGGTGCTACGCCGCTATGACTTGGCTTGCAAAGCCGAGGTATTACCCCTACCTGGGAACCTCATGGTGGAGTCATCCCACTGTAGCATGGAGTTTTACTCCTTGTAGTGCTGCGCTACCGTGCTTCCTGTAAAGCACACCAGGCATTCACTCTGCCTGAGAACTTATTAAGGCATTTAAGCCACCCTCAACACAGGATCCGTTTTCTGTAGAAAACACATAGTAGACAACAGTGGTTATGGGTTTGTAACCTTTCCATGTTCCCAAGAACAAGTACCCACTGTTACCTGATAGTTTTCCAGTCAGTGGTTCTCCCTTGAACCGAAAGTTAGATGTCTAGTAGATTTCTCCACTAATAACATAAAACTTTATGGTAGGATTACAAAAACATAATATCAGAATGCCTTCAAGCCCATCTTTCCTGCTGTGTCTTCAACCAGCTGATGCTTGAGGACCTTCGTGAACGGATCCGCCAGGTTCTCCTGACTCCGAACATCGATTACTACAATGACACCTCTCTTGATGAGGTCGTTCACTGCCCTGTGCTTTAACCGCACAGTTCTCTTTTCCGTTGAAGAGATCATTTGATGTCACCGTCGCAGTCGCTTGGTTGTCGTAGTATATAGGAATTGCTGGTATCTGCGCTCCAACCACTGAAAGATCATACATGAGCTCCCGAAACCATTCTGCTTTATCTGTTGCGGCATCAAATGCAAAGAACTCAGATTCCATAGAAGACGGTAAGAGCATAGTCTGCTTATTCGACTTCCACGATATAGCAGCTCCACCCATTATGAAAATGAATCCACCAGTGGACCTCTCGCTCTCCAACTCTGAGCACCTGCTGGCATCACTGAAGCCTTCTACTACCGGCGGCTCTCCGTTGAAGTGCAGTTCATATGTCTGAGTCTTCTTGAGATATCTCATAACACGTTTCACAACTTTCCAGTGTTTAATGCCTGGATTTCTTGTAAATCGACTCAGCATTCCCACAGCGAAAGCTATGTCAGGCCTAGTGGAAGTAGTAGCGTACATCAAACTCCCAATGACGCTAGCATACTCCAATTGTCTGATGCTTTCCTTCGAGTTTGGCTCCAGCTTCTGATCACTTCGGTACGGCGTATCAATAATAGGAAGATCATGATACCCGTATCGAGTGAGCATCTTCTAAATGTAATGAGATTGTGACAGTGCCAATCCAGTATCTGTCCGGATGATCTTGAGTCCCAAGATAACATTAGCATCCCCCAAGTCCTTCATAGTGAACTTTGTCGAGAGGAACTTCTTTGTCTCAGTCTCAGTGACACAACTTATATCCGTACCTAGGATTAGCATGTCGTCCACTTACAGACAAACGATGAGTCCTCTTTCGTCAGCAAATTTAGTATAGACACACTTGTCCGTTTTGCTGACCATGTAGCCGTTTGACCTTAGAACTTTGTCAAACTTCTCATGCCACATTTTGGGAGCTTTCTTTAAGCCGTATAGAGATTTTACCAACTTGCAGACTTTGTCTTCTAGGCCTTTGACAACAAATCCTTCTGGCTGTTGCTGTCACAACCCGCACCAGCTTTTCGGATATGAAGTGTTTCCAAGCCCAGCCTATGTCGCAGTGTCGACGGTAGTACGTTGTCTATACACAAGTCATGGCAATCTAGAATCTTATGGTCGTAGGCCTCAAAAATGAAAGTCACGCTGAGTTGATCAGGACAAAGTCTGAAAGTCACGCTGAGTTGATCAAAACAATGTTCAAAAATCACACTGGGTTCTACCAGACTATTTCTTCAAAGTGACGCTGGGACAGCTCATCATTTATCAGAGCGTCATCATGACTGACAGTACTGCAGTCAAAGAATGTCTCCTCGTATGCCACGTATGCACGAAACTCGAGAGATCACAGCCGACTATTGCGTGAATTTCGAAATCTTCCTCAACAAGACTCAGCCTTCGTCAAGTTGGCGTACCAAAAGAGCTTCTTGTCATTTAATGCGACTGACAAAGCAATCACTTTCAAAGATTTTGTGTCAGTCGAGGCACGCCGAATCAAGACAGCTGGCAGTCCTATCTCAAGTCTACGTATATTTTGAGCTCTTCATCTCAAATCTGCGTGGATTCTGAAGTTTTCTTCCTAAAGTTTGCGTAGATTTTGAAGCTTTTTGCCCCAAGTCTGCGTGGATTCTGAAGCTTCTTGCCCCAAGTTTGCGTAGATTTGGAAGCTTTCTACCCCGAGTCTGCGTGGATTTCGTCTTCAACAAGTCTGCGTGGATTTCATCAAATTGGAGTACGTGGCAGCCATGCCACCGATCTCTCGCCTGCATGTCCTGTAACTTGCACACGACTCATGCACGATTGCCATGTGTCCAACAGTTACAGGCCACGTCCAGTAACTGCTCATAACCTTGCGTATGTTAAATCCTGCGTGATTTTCAACTATGCACAGGTTGTGAAGACAGTTATCTTTTTCAGTTATTTTTGACTCTATAAATAAAGTTCTTTTTCTCATTCATTGTACAGATACATTGCTATCTAATTACTGTAAAATTTTGAGAACTTTTCTTCTTCGCATCGTCCAAGGGATAAAGCGATCGTCTTCTAGATCGGATTTCTACAGTTTTAATTTTCCCAGAAACACAATAAATAAAGTGAATTTATTTATGGAAAACAAATTGGCAACTCTGCTGGGGAAAACCATCTCCTCTTTTGAGATGGCAACAACTCAATGCGACACTTCGTCAATCGGCTCGACGAAGAAGGTGATATCGATCCAACTTGATCAACTCGCCTATGAAGAAATGCAGCGGGCTAAGGGTGGCAAGCACACTTCAGCCTCCATCACCACTACCAAGTCGAAGGGACAATCTGTCTATGTCCCTAAGAACCTGTTGGCAACTAATGGTAAAGTTTCTGCCACAGTGTCTACTCCTAACACTGGCAAAAACTCTACTCCGAGCACACACGCTCTTATGTGTTCGAAGATTACAGTAGTCAAAAGTCACGCTGACAGCACTGGCTCCTTAGCCAAACCTATTACAGCGTGCAATCTCACATTCAAAAATCACGCTGACAGCACTGGCTCCTTAGCCAAATCTGTTCCAGTGTGTATTTCCAAAGTCAAAAGTCACGCTGACAGCACTGGCTCATTAGCCAAATCTGTTCTAGCGTGTATTTCCAAAGTCAAAAATCATGCTGATAGTACTGGCTCCTTAGCCAAATCTGTCCCAGCGTGTATTTTCAAAGTCAAAAATCACGCTGACAGCACTGGCTCCTTAGCCAAATCTGTCCCAGCGTGTATTTCCAAAGTCAAAAGTCACGCTGACAATACTGGTTCTTTAACCAAGTCTGTTTCAGCGTGTATTCCTTATACATCATCTAAGAAGAATAGCTCTTTAGCTATCTCTTCTTCTTTGCCAAGTTCTGTTAAAACTGGGGGTCGTCTTGTTAGAACTCCTCCACAAATGGCTCACAAAGTCCTTTCGAAAAGTAATAACTCTTTAGTTATTTCTTCTGCTCCTGAAGTTTTTACTTCAGGAACAGCTTTGACTGACAATTTTGTTAGTCAAAGAAAAGGAGATGGCTACTCTTCCTTCTGGACATTCTATGTCTCAAAACTTGAATAATTCTAAGAAGAAACATTCCTTAATGTTTTCTTCTACGACTTCTTCAAATTGGGCACAGAATTCGTCTAGAAAAGAGGGTCTGTTACCAACTCCTAATCAGGGGGATGGTTCTATTCTTCCTTCTCTGCAAATATCCAGATCAATGGAAGGAAAACTCCAAGTTTCAAAAACTAATGTGTTACCTCCAACTGATCTAAGGACAAAACTTAATCAAACCCGTTTGAAAAACACTTCTGGTGTTAAGAAACCACACCAATCGGATACAAAGATAAAAGATCCAGATGCAGAGTATGCTAGAAATTATGTGGCTCAGATTAATCACTCTCTATATAATCAAGAGCCATCAAGACCCAAGAACCAGAAATATATTTCTCAATCTTCACAAACAGATTTACGAGAACATCTTCAACAGAAGAGAAGGAATAATTCTGTGTCAATGGGTCGTGACCATGCTGAATGTGTCTTCCAGCCAAAAGTCATTATTCAATGCAAATGTCAGTTAATGGTTCATAACCATGTTGATCATGAATGTGACTTCCAGCCGAGAGTCACAATGCAATGCAGATGTCAAACTAAACGATAATCTGTCTTCAATCGGATTCAGTGTGAACTTATGCCTGATGAAGATGAGCCTTTGTTTGCTTCTGTCAACATGACCTCTAGGGATACTGGGGGTAGAGCTGACAGTCCAGACGGAGTATATAGAGGCACCAGAGCAAGAGTCCTGGCTTCTAATCAAAGAACTTTGATTTCTGAAGATGATTATGAATTTCTTGGAGAATCTAACTTCCCACCTCTTCCTACTGGGGGTAGTTCTCCTATAAATGACTTTGATGCACGAAGTAGTGATTCAGAACATACAACATCCACTAATTCATCAACAATCCCTCGTACAGTCACAACATATATGGTGGATGGGAATACTGAATTGAATAATGAACCTTCTTCTTCGATGACTCCTCAAGAACAAAGAATTGTTTCTTTGGAACAGCAAATGAAATCTATGGCTGATACTATGAAGTCGATGTATGAACTCATGGCAACTCAGATGCAAAATCGACAGGTTTTATCTGAAGCCATACCAATTGACACTGGTGCAAGTCCAGTCCAGGCTCCTCCAGCAGTACAATCCAATACTCCTGGGCAAGCTCACCCAGTTCCTAGTCTCTCGGGAGCTGGGGGTAGTGCTTATAATGCTGTTCCTCCTCCCAACTATTCTCAACAAGCTACGACTCCACAATCTTCCGGAGTTGTTACTGAAGAATTAAAAAATCTCCGAACTCAATTTGAGGCATTCAAACAGAAAGATGGTTTGCAAAGGTTGGGTATCAAACAACCTTACCCGATAGAATGGAAGCAAGTATCTTATCCTCCTAAATACAAGCCTCCTACTATCTCATTCTATGATGGAACCACTTCTCCGAGTCAGTTTATTAATCACTTTGAAGTGATGACTGATCAACTACAACCAAGTGACGCCCTCCTTACTCGAGTGTTTATTGGATGCCTCAAGGGAACAGCTTATGAATGGTGTAGAAGTCTCCCTGATGGGTGCATTACCTCATTTGCTGGTTTCAAACAAATGTTTCTTGAACGATTCTATGAAGGGCTCAATGACATGACTATGTCTGCTCTCATAAGAATCAAGCAGAAGAACAATAAAACTACTGAGGATTTCATTGAACGGTTTCGAAGAGAAGCTCTGAAAATGCCTCTTGGAACTCCTGATGCTGTCACCATCGACACATGCAAATCAAATTTGTTGCCAATTATCAGTATGTGGACAGGATCTACTCAATTTCAAGATTGGCCTTCCTTCATAGTTAGTGCCAAAGCTGCAGAAATTAGTGCTGAAACCTTCAAAGGTTTAGGAGTACAGATGACTCCTAAAGAAACAGGTCAAGGTGCTAACGATAATGCTAAAAAAATACTCGTAAGGGGAAAGAAACCCTTGAAGTCAATCTTTAGAGTAAAGATGTATCGACTGTTCAGACTTCTCCTGCCTCTACACCACAACAACCAAGAACACCTCGCCCCAAAGAAGAATATTCTTTTGATGACGATGATGTCCTTGGTATCTTTGAATGTCTGCTGAAAGGTAATAAAATACAATTACCTGAGATCAAGAAACCTGATGAAGCTGGTAAGACATATCATCCTAAATACTATCCATACCACAGAATGTTGGGTCATACAATTCGTACATGCTATGTACTGAAAGGAAAGATCCAGGAAATGATTAAATCTGGAGCTATCTCTCTTACTCCGAAAGAGAAGACTGTCACCTCCAACGTCGTCTTTATGCAATTCAGAGATTTTCCTCCTCAACTCCTTGAAAGCGGGATCGTTCCTATTCCTAAGGCAACTCTTGAATAGTGAATATTCCTCCTCCACAGTCTGAAGGATTAGTGCCAATCACTATAGAAACAGGAGAAATCATGTGGATTCATCCTGATCTAGTGGCAGATTTTGAATCTCCTCCTCCTCGAAAGACTACTTCTCGAAAGTCCAAGAAGGCTGGAAAGATTAAGCCATGTCATATGACTTCTCTCGGATCCATCTCCGACACAGAGCCAAAAGATAAGGAAGAAGCACTTGCTGGTGCTACTCGAACAGGGAAACCTTATCTAAAGGATTATTCCAAGAATCCTGAGGATACTCCTGATATCCCTCCTGCTGATAAAGACGCTCCTGATGTTCCTCTTGAAGAAGAATCATCCATGGCACCTGTTTCTTCAACTACACCGGAGGTATCTACTCCTTCCAAGCTCACAGCTCTTGAGAAAGGCAAACAACAGGCTCGATTTGATAAGCCAATCAAGAAGTTCCCTCCTCTTGGACTTCAGAAGCCTTATAACTTTGACATTCTAGCTCAACTTGCTAATACTCCAGCTAGAATGTCCCTCTTTGAACTTCTACGTCTTTCTAAAGAAACTCGGGAGACGTTAAGTGAAGCACTTCTACAGGCTGAATCTTGTCTTGCACAATTAAAGAAGCCGGATGCAGAACCTGCCACTTGCTTACATTACAACAGTGTATTAGAGATTATCCCAAATATCACCTTTACACAAGACGACATGCTTCTGGAGAATAATCTACATGATCGGCCTCTCTACTACACCGGTTATATTGATATGATAAAGATAGATCGTATCCTCATTGATCCAGGGTCTGCTATAAGCATAATGCCAAAGAGTCTGTTGGATGAACTAAAAATCCCTCTTCACAAGCTTTCCAAGACGGTTACTACTATCTTGGGATTCAATCAAAACCGAAGCGAGCCTTTGGAAAAGATTCATCTGAAGCTTCAGATAGGCGATTTCAGATCCAAAGTCATTTTTTATGTGATCGAGATCGTGGGATCTTACAATCTTCTTCTGGGAAGACCCTTCCTTCATGAAAATAATGTGGTTCCTTCTACTCTTCATCAATGCTTCAAATACATTGACATCAATGGACAAGTACGAAAGGAAGTTGCCGATATAAATCCTTTCCATGGAGTTGAAGCTTATTTCAATGATTCCCGGATGTACAAAGAAGAGTATACAAAGTTGATACAAGCTATGGAGAGAGAGGACTCGCAAAGTGAAACCTTGACAATTCCAGTTAAAGGTCGAACTATTCAGCAACAGTCTCCTAAATCCTCCGGAGAAGGCCCCTTCATTATTCCAGTGAGCGGACGTATCTCTCCATCACCTCAATCATCTGTTCAAGATACACTGATCATTCCTGTCAGTGGGCGTATTACAGTTCCTGTATCTTCACATACAAAACAGGATACTCTGGTAATCCCAGTTGAAGGGCGAACTACTCTTCCATCTCAAGATTCAAGGGAGCTCACCTCTTCTGAGCCATTTGTTATCGATCTTAATCAAAACAAAACTTCCTCTTGTTCTTCTTCTCCCCCTTTAGTCATTAACTTGGCTAAAATTTTTAAGGATCAGTCTTCTCCCAATGTAAATATTGCTACTCTTGAAGTTAATGAAAAGTCTCCATCTTTGCATTATATTGATGTGTGCAATCATGTTCATAGTTATTTGCATTTACTAGATGACTTGAGAACAGTAACCATAGGAGTTGTACAGACTTTTCATACGGGGGTATCCCTAGAATCAGCACAAACTTCATACTTTCTGGTTCCCAGTAGGAAACCAGGAGATACTCCAATAGTCTTCTACAAAGGGCCCCAAAATCCTTCTAATCCTGAAGACGATGACAAAAACGATAATACTGGAAGGTTAGAATTGCGTCGTTATAGTCAGCAATCTAAAGACATCATCAAGAATATGGGCTATGACTTCAGAACTGGCCTTAGTGATGGAAAAGGAAGAAAAATGCCTGTCCGGATTCCTCCTCTAAAATATGGAATAATGAAATGCGGATTTGGTTATATTGCTCCTACTCCTTTTATCAATATTGTCCATGAAGATCCCGAATCTGATGAAGATAAGAGATCTAATTCTTCTAATACTACCTCTTAGGATTCTGATATAAGTATTGGTGACCTCCACTACAACATTCTGTCTTCCAACATGGTCTCCATTGACAGTTCTGAAGAAGATGATGAAGACGAAGATGAATTTGAAATCTCACCCGAATCAGAACAATGGGCTCAAAGGTTAGATAATCAATGGGAGTTCCGATTCGAGCAAAAAGAACCTCCGACTGAAGATAAACTTGTTCAAATAGATGTTGGTGAAGAGGGATCCCCCAAACCAATATTCATCAGTGAAAGACTTTCAGAAACAGATAAGCAAGACATGATCAAACTTATTCATGACTACATCGACGTCTTCGCTTGGAGTTATGAAGATATGCCGGGACTTGATCCACAAATTGCAACTCACAAGCTCAATATCATGCCGAATGCTAAACCGGTCAAACAACAACAGCGGTAATTTCGTCCAGACATTATGGATGCAATTGAAGCTGAAGTCAATAAACTCATGGCCTCTGGGTTTATTAGAGAGGAACAACATCCCGATTGGGTAGCTAATATAGTTCCTGTCCTCAAAAAGACTGGCAAGATCAGAGTATGCATAGACTTCCGCGATCTCAATGCGGCATGTCCTAAAGACGAATTCCCTCTACCAATCACTGATGTCATGATTGATAATACCTGTGGGTTTGAACGGATGTCATTCATGGACGGGTATTCTGGGTACAATCAGATTAAAATATTTCCAGATGACGAGAAACACACTTCTTTCAGAACACCGATCGGTACATACTGTTATACAGTTATGCCATTCGGTCTCAAGAATGCAGGAGCAACTTATCAACGAGCCATGAGCACTATATTCCGTGAACATTTGCGAAAAATAGTCGAATGCTACGTTGATGATATTGCAGTCAAAAGTCGACAAAAGGAGGATCACATCCAAGATTTGAAGACTATTTGATCTAATGCGTAAGCATCAATTAAAGATGAACCCTACTAAGTCCTTCTTAGGCGTCTCTAGTGGTAAATTTCTCGACTTCGTCATTACCTCTAAAGGTATACACGTGGATCCCGAGAAGATCAAAGCCATCCAAGAGATGCGTCCTCCACGCACCTTAAAAGAGCTACGAGGATTTCAGGGAAGGATCGCTTATATCAGGAGATTCATCTCTAATTTATCAGGACGCTGCAGACCATTCAACAAACTTATGAAGAAAGGTGTTTCTTTTGTCTGGAATGATGAATGTCAGAGAGCATTTGATGATATAAAACAATATCTGATGAGCCCTCTAGTATTAGTACCTCCCGTCTCAGGAATACCGTTCCTCCTATATACCCGAGCAATGAGTCATTCATTGGGCGCATTGCTTGCTCAAAAGAATAAAAATTGTCATGAACAAGCCATTTACTATCTCAGTCGTACTATGACCGGAGCTGAACCTCGATATTCACCAGTCGAGAAAGAATGTCTAGCCTTGATGTTTGCTGTCCAAAAAACACGACATTATATCATTGGCCAGACTATTCATGTCATTTCCAGAATCAATCCTATACAGATCATGATGAAGAAACCCAGTGTTTTGAATTCTCGATTGGCTAACTGGGGAATCTTACTTGCTCAGTATGGTATGCACTATATTCCTCAGAAATCAGTCAAAGGACAAGCTTTAGCTGATTTTCTGGCTGCTCATTCTATTCCAGAAAATTCAAAACTCTATGATGAAATCCCAGATGAAGTCCTAGATTCAAATCAAATTGCTGAAGAAGATCCTACTTGGCGTCTATTCTTTGATGGAGCTTCAAGAATAGGTCCTAATGGTGACATTGTTGCTGGAGTTGGAATTGTTCTTGTATCACCAGAAGATCTTGCTATCCAAAGAGCTTATTCTCTCGATCAACCATGTTCAAACAACGTTGCTAAGTACAATGCATTACTCATTGGTCTTCAGCTCGCTAAATATCTAAACATTCAGCATTTGGAAGCATATGGAGATTCTAAACTCATTGTTAACCAGATAAGGGGCACTTATGAAGTTCGCCATCAAGATCTGGTTCCTTATCATAGATTGGCTATATCTATGGCTTCTTCATTTGAAGAATTCTTTATTGAACATGTTAGGCGAGCTTGTAACACAAAAGTTGATGCTCTTGCTAATCTTGCGGCGGTGTTGGCTATTCCAATTAGACGGCAACAAATGATTGTTGTTCGCAATCGACAATTATTTCATCTTGAAAATAACCTGACCCTAGGACTTCCAGTTGACATTGAAGAATCAGCATCTCATGACGTCAACACAACAAGAGGATTTGGATTTAGTCGTAAATCTTTATCATCTTCATCTGATTCCAGCATGGAATTCATCTTCAGTAACTCGGCCGAGAATCAAAATACGGATAAAGATTGGAGACTTCCTTTCTTAGATTTCGTATTGTATGATATTCTTCCAGATAATCCGAGTGAAGCAGCATCTATCAGACGATGATCACTCAGATTCTATTACAATCATACTACAAAAACCTTATATCGTCGAGCTTATGATGGTTTACTTCTTCGATGTGTTGCCGGTGACGAAACCCAACAAATTATTCGTGAAGCACATGATGGAATTTGTGGAGCACATCAGCCAGGACCAAAACTCCAAGACCGTATTCGACGTATGGGTTATTATTGGCCCACTATGGTATCAGATGCCATCGAATATGCAAGGAAGTATAAAACTTGTCAAATCTATGCGGATTTTATTCATCAACCCTCAGAATTTCTACATCCGACGACAGCATCATGGCCCTTCGAAGCTTGGGGCATGGATGTTGTTGGCCTGATTAATCCGCCATCATCGAAAGGTCATCGGTTTATTCTCGCAATAACCGATTATTTCTCTAAATGGGCTGAAGCTATTCCTTTATCTGAAGTTAAAACTTCCAATGTCATCAGTTTTATCAAATATCATGTCATCTATAGATTTGGTGTTCCTCGACGCATTATTCATTATAACGGTCCACAATTTATCAGCCAGAAGTTCACCAGATTCTGTGACGATCATTGGATCAACAATGTGGCTTCTACTGCATATAATCCGGCAGCTAATGGATTAGCAGAAGCTTTCAATAAGACCATCATCAAACTCTTAAAGAAGTTTGTTTCTCCTAACAAACGGAATTAGAGTGAGAAACTTGGTGAATGTTTGTGGGCTTATTGCACTACGGTCCGTAATGCTACTAAATGTACACCTTTCTCTTTGGTGTATGGATGTGAAGCTGTTCTTCCATTAGAGATTCAAATTCCTTCTTTAAGGATAGCAATCGCTAATGAACTTACCACTGAGAATAATGATCGCCTTTGACTTCAGGAATTAGAAGCTGTGGATGAAAAGCGATTATCTGCTCAACAGAATATCGAATTCTATCAAGCCAGAATCTCAAGAGCTTTTAACAAGAAAGTCAGAGTTCGAGCATATCAAAAAGGAGAACTTGTTCTAACAGTCAGACGTCCTATGACTATGACTCATATGAGCAAAGGCAAATTCGATGCAAAGTGGGAAGGTCCTTATGTTGTGAATAAAGTTTTCTCAAATGGAGCTTATCAACTTTCAGATCTGGATGGTCGAATTGTTATGATGCCTAATAATGGCAAATTTCTTAAAAAGTATTATGTATAAATGTGAATACTTGTAAATCACCAGACAAATTCAAGTATATAAATAAAATTCAAATTTTATTTTATCTTGAATGATAGTACATGATACTAAGGAAGATCACTATCATCTTTCTCCACATTTGGACGTGGGCCATTGCCGTCCTTCTCAAAAATATAGTCAGCAAAAGAGCCGAGAACTTCTTTGCTGGAACCCACGAGGAACTTGCAAACGGCCATCCTCATGGCTTCTTCTTCTTCAGTCTTTCCCGGTTCTAGCAAAAAATCCAGAATATCCCGTGGTGGCTGGGGTGCAGACGAACCTTCGCCTACTTCTGTCTCCTTCGGCTGAACTGGATCTGCAGAGTGGTCTTCATTGCCCTTCTGAATCTTTGGGGCGATCTCAGCCTTCTTGGATGCTTCTCCAGACGACATTTTTATGTTGAAAAATGGAAGTATTCGTTTCCGTCAGATTTTTGCTATATTTATAGACATAAATTTCTCAAATGACGAAGCGACACATTCATTCGACGATTCATTCGTTCATTAATACCCGACGGTCCATTCATTTATTATATTCATCCGATGATTCATCCGTTCATTATCACTTGGCGGTTCGTCCGTTCATTATCTTCTATCAATTTATTAAAAAATGAGGATTCGTTATTTATCACGTTTTCATAACCTCTGAATAAATGCTGAATCTACCTACTCATCTATCATTTTCCATTTTTGACCTCTGCATAGAAATCAATCTATTTTCTTTTGAGTTTCTACATATTATCACGTCCATATTACCTCTGATAGTATTGAGTACTCTAAATCAGAAAAGAAGATTTCATTATCTATCATGTCTACAATTCATCCAGATAGAAACAAATCATAAAGTATAGAAGAATTATCATTTCCACTTTCATATTATCATAAAAAGTCTATTACATTTTCTTAGACTTTCTTACAAATCATAATGGAAATCTATTACAAATTTGGATTTTCATTCTATGCACACAACAATAACCTAATAGAGATCTATTTCTTCTTTGGATCTTATTTGACGGGTTCGTTGTTGGTGGCAATTCCTGACTGTCTGAGTCCCAGTCACGACCAGATCAGCAGGAATCGAACTCTGGTCTTCTCTCTCAGACGAGAGGAGAACCACAGAGTATGGCAGCTCGAAGGCGTCTTGCTGCCAATATAATTGGTGGATTAGGAGCGGCCTTTCAAAGGAGATAGGAATGTATCCCACATTGGGATACAATTCCTGGTTCTGCCGTGAAAGGAACTCTATTACCCGATTTTTCGGGGTAGAGTTGGCTCCACCATCCAACTCTCCGTGTATAAAGGCTCTTCCTACCATCTGAGGAAGACCCTTCTATCCCACGAAGAGTTCTGAGTTGTTTGATTTGCGCGTCAAAAGCGCATGAGTTGTCTGATTTGCACATCAAAAGCGCATGAGCTCCCTGATGTTGGTGTCAGAAGAACGCTCCTTACAGCATCCAAATCGCCAATGCCAGTTCTGGAAAAAAAATTTCCAAACTCCTGCAGAAAACATCAATAAAAAAGTGATCAATCGACAGAATGTCATTATCATTGGACGTACACTGGCCAAACAAAGACAGGCGTGCCCTATTCAGTCGGAAATCTTCAAACAATAAAAAGTATTACGCATACTTTGTTGGACTCACCATTGAGATCAAGATCAGAGATCATTGCTATCATTAATGGTCATTCTCAGAGAAGAAGAAAAAGGATGAAGGAATGAGTATGCGTGGAACTCAGCCACCTATTTATAAAGGGTCGACGTGCAAGTCTATTCTTAGAAAGGTCCGAGCAAAAAGCGCTCATGACCACGGGATGAGTGTCACGTGTGCTTTTGAAATAGTCAAAGAAGCCACATAATGCTCTTCATTAGCGCACGTTGTTCAGAGTAAAGCTAGCTTTCAGTACAGAGGCGTACCATAGAAATATTTTGTTTGCATTGATGGCCTTACAAAAGGGAAAAGAAGTGCAATATTTTTCAAAACAGAAACATAAAAAGACACGCTCTATTTTTCAGAGCGACTGAGCTTGGTGCCTAATTCTTCTACACTCTTGACCCCCATACGGCGTAACAGAGCATCGAGTGCTTCTCGCTGCTCTGCGAGGCTGCGCCCATCGGAAGAAGATGAGCCATCCAAACCAAAATGGCTCAGGAAGTTCTTGGCTAATTGCATAGGATCGTCTTTGAACTCGAAAACTAGAGGCTCCGGTTCCTTACCCTCAAGAGTAGGATCACCATGGGCACAAAAACCCAACTTGCGTGCTTCTTTCTCAGCTTTCTCCTTCGGTGTCATGTTGACGTAAGATGAAGATTAAAGCTGAATCTCCTCCCCGTTTATATAAAGGAGTTTGCCGACGGTTAATATTCCATCATAAATTAGATTCAATCAGTCTCGGAGAACGAAGAGTCATCATGACATTTAATAAGTCCATTTGGATGTTTTCAAAGAGCTTCAAAATTTTGAAATCTTTTCGACTTTCGAAAAATTTGAAGTCATCTCAGCATGACTGAATTCATTTTTATCATCTCGTTTTCAAAGTATTTCGAAATAATTTATCATTTTTTCGAAAACTTTGAAGGGGGTTTTGTAGGCCTCAAAAATGAAAGTCACGCTGAGTAGATCAGGACAAAGTCTGAAAGTCACGCTGAGTTGATCAAAACAATGTTCAAAAATCACGTTGGGTTCTACCAGACTATTTCTTCAAAGTGACGCTGGGACAGCTCATCATTTGTCAGAGCGTCATTATGACTGACAGCACTGCAGTCAAAGAATATCTCCTCGTATGCCACGTATGTACGGAACTCGAGAGATCACAGCCGACTATTGCGTGAATTTCAAAATCTTCCTCAACAAGACTCAGCCTTCGTCAAGTTGGCGTACCAAAAGAGCTTCTTGTCATTTAATGCGACTGACAAAGCAATCACTGTCAAAGATTTTGTGTCAGTCGAGGCACGCCGAATCAAGACAGCTGGCAGTCCTATCTCAAGTCTGCGTATATTTTGAGCTCTTCATCTCAAATCTGCGTGGATTCTGAAGTTTTCTTCCTAAAGTTTGCGTAGATTTTGAAGCTTTTTGCCCCAAGTTTGCGTGGATTCTGAAGCTTCTTGCCCCAAGTTTGCGTGAATTTTGAATCTTTCTACCCCGAGTCTGCGTAGATTTCGTCTTCAACAAGTCTGCGTGGATTTCATCAAATTGGAGTACATGGCAGCCATGCCACCGATCTTTCGCCTGCGTGTCCTGTAACTTGCACACGACTCATGCACGATTGCCATGTGTCCAACAGTTACAGGCCACGTCCAGTAACTGCTCATAACCTTGCGTATGTTAAATCCTGCGTGATTTTCAACTATGCACAGGTTGTGAAGACAGTTATCTTTTTCAGTTATTTTTGACTCTATAAATAGAGTTCTTTTTCTCATTCATTGTACAGATACATTGCTATCTAATTGCTATAAAATTTTGAAAACTTTTCTTCTTCGCGTCGTCCAAGGGATAAAGCGATCGTCTTCTAGATCGGATTCCTACAGTTGTAATTTTCCCAGAAACACAATAAATAAAGTGAATTTATTTATGGAAAACAATGGTAATCTATATCTCATCCACAGAATAATCAAGTCACAATTAAGATCAATGAAAAGACATGAACTGAACAATAATGAATATAACTGAATATCAAGAATCAATGTCACGTCCGGTGGACACAAATCCACTACCAATAGACGGAAAGAGAAAAGTACATGAAATACACTAACTGAATACAACCTATTAATCAAGACAACTTCTACTGCAAGTCACTGCGGTCTGATGCTGACTCAATCCTCTCGTCTGCTCCTAACTCAAACTCGGCTAACCTGAAGAGATCATCAGGTCCTCAGAGGACTAGCAAGATACATAAAAACGATCCTTTCTAACAGTTTATTATGCATGGAGAAAAATATATAATAAATAAGTAAAATTGAGCAATGAATAAAACACGAATCTGTACATTGTCTACACATAAATGAACTGCTGAACGAGGACGAGAAAACTCATGTCAAGATGTCAACAGATAACCAAATCGATACTCAAACCCTCGTCCCTAGTGTGGAGTCGCAGGTTTGAACAACTACTGGCCCTCATCCCTAGTGTGGACTCGCAGGCTAGCATCCCCCTCGTCCCTAGTGTGGACTCGCAGGTGTGAACCATATACTACTAACTCTCGTCCCTAGTGTGGACTCGTAGGTTAGCATCACCCTCGTCCCTAGTATGGACTCGGAGGTGTGGACCAATAACTACTAACCCTCGTCCCTAATATGGACTCACAGTTTAGCTTAAGACACAGATAACTACTAACCATCGCCCCTATTATGGACTCGCAGGTTAGCTTCAAGATTTCAAGACACGGAGGTGAAGCAGTTTAGTTCATGACTTCTCGATCCATGGCACGACTCAATCAAGGCACAAGTAAACACGACCAATAAGACGCAAAGCTAACTGTGAACACGGTCTACAAAGCAATGGTACAAATATACAAGCAGGATATAAAAAATACATGTCAATAATATGAGAAAAACTGGATAATAATAATAAAAAGACAGTGCATGTAAATAAAGCTGTGTAGAAAGGCAAGGTATACTTGCTTATGGTCCTAAGCTGCTGTCACGGATTTCAACCCGTATGGAGATCCAAATAACCTGTTATGAATTTTATGGAATCAAGACACAATGTTTAAGAGTACAAACTAGCTTATCTATTTAGTATTTAGGCTTCTAGGTTTATTTGGATTTAATGGGTAAGTGGTACCTTGCCCTTTACTCCCCAACCTATTTGTGATATGAGCTTTTAGACTACTTGGTGTCTTAGGGTCAACCCTACATGTGCTTTATATACAAGTCTCACTCCTGATTTGCCCTCCTAATAATTTGACTTACTCTTCCTTTACTTATACATAACTAAACTCTGTTTGGAACCTGTCTGCACTATTCTCTTTTCTATACTGCTTTAAGAGAAAGGGGTAGCAGGTTTATTCATATGTAATGAAAGGGTAGCACCATTGCTACTCGAACTAAACTTTATCCTACCTCCCATGTTGCTGTTACTAACTACTCTTGTTTACTCGAGTATTCCTGCAACCTGTATCCTTGGGTATACTAGCTAACAAGGATCAAACTCTAACAAACCAAGACTGAATATCAAGTGCATATGTTGGGTGGACAGAACCACACTACTCCTTTCACTGTCCCTACATGGAACATACCCCCTATCTGATACTACGATACTAGGGGACTAAATTTATAACTTACCCGAGCTTCCCTTCTCCTAACCAAATGGACTGAACAAATAGCATTATGAAGGACATAACCTTAAGCAAGAACTGGATTAAATCATATGAAGGATATGGACATTCACATCAGCCTAACACCTCTCTCACTAGACACATAAAGCAGTCACAAAAGACACAAGGTATCATTCAGCATCTTCAAATGAGAAGAATAATGGTGGAAGTATATATCACACCAAGTAACACTCCAACCTCTCAATCTGAGTAGACCTTGCTGCTACTGATATTGTTAGCTGCCTTCAAGTTTACTGATACAAACTCTCTTGGAAAACACTATTTAACCTTCCATTTCACAGTGTGGACCATTTGGTAACACGATATCAGATTTAATTATTAGACTTCCTATTCAACAGATAAACTTGGGTATGCATCCTTGATAACTATGGGTATCAGTCAAGAATGGCCAATTCTGGTACCAACTTGCCTAGTCTCTTCCCAGGTCATGCATATGCTATTGCTTACTGTTCCACAACTACTCACTTAGCCCTTATCGCCAAAACAACTCCTGAGATCATAATATAGTAATCTACACTCCTCTGGACACTGGAGCTCTACTCAGTTTATCCTCTGGTCTATAAACAGCTGCAACCTATCTATAACCAACGTTCCCAATGGACTGACCCAAAAGATGCAGGAGACTACTTAAATGGGGACTGGCATCACAATTGAACTATTTGGTAGAATTTGTATTAAATGATACAGATAAAGGATAATCCAGGAACAAATTGGACAAAAGAACTGGAACGATGAACAGTAGGAATATTTGGACTGGCACAAGGTTATGCAAGGACTGAACCTTATTAATAACTGTCACAAAAGGCATTAGATTGAACAGTTTAGGAAAAATTAAACAAGGGAGGCATGATACCCAGGACTATATGCTCATATTGGGTTCAAATGTCAAATATGATACCATGCATCATTTTGCTACAAGGACTGAACCATAGAAATACAGGGAATCAAGTTGCACATACCCATCCATATTCTCCTGATATACAACTGAATGACCCAACTGATATATACAGCTAGGTAAGGTGCACGAAAGATGCAACAACAATGGCTCAATAGGTACGGTACAGGACCCAAATTTGGGCTGAACAAGATAGGTGATAGGGCTGATCCTATATTCAGGGTGATGTTTGCAAAAACAAAAGTTCTTTTATTTTACAAACTTTATAAGAAGATTACAATTGAATTCTGAGAAAGTACAACTATAGGAATCCAATCTGAAGATGATCGCTTTATCCCTTGGACGATGTGAACTTTGAAGACGATAGCCTCTGAAGAATGCAGCAGCACTTGGACAAGAACTCCTGATCTCTGGTGATAATAATGATCTGATCTTAATAATGAAGGACTTGAAACTCTGTTTATAGAGTTCTGGAAAATAACTAATTAGTAGTTATTTCTGGATTGCGCAAGCTGGATTGTGCAGGCATTGGACTGCGCAAACAGCAAACTGCGCTGGCAGTTACTCGATCGTGGCTCAACTGTATTAGACGCGTGACATTGTTTGATTAAAATGCGTATGGTCGTGTACAGACGGTTGCCACATGGTGAGCAATTGATGGCATGTAGGCCACGTATAAAATGTCAGTTATCTTGATGGATTGCGCTACTTCAACTGCGCTAGCTTCAGACTGCGCTGGGACCAAACTGCGCTGAAGAGAATCGGGCAGACTGCGCTTCGGTTGGGCTATCATAATGCGCTGGCTGTACAGCTGTCCTCGAGCGCTGTGCTGCACAAGAAACGAAAGGACTCCTCGTTTATCGGGCTGTCAGCTGTCAGAAGATCGAATTTTTGTCAGGTAATGATGACGTGCCACGTCAGCATAGCGCGCCTGGATGTTAGCGCGGTTCGGCCTCGCACAGTTGATTTGTTGTGCAGTCTGTCTCCTGCGCAGTTCATTTGAAGGGTGCACAATTTGATTTTCATTACTTTTTTTATGGGTGCAACTTGATTTTTAGGACCTACAAGACCCCCTTCAAAGTTTTCAAAATTTGAAAATATTCAAAGTTTCGAAATACTTTGAATTTTGAATTTAAAATCAAGTTGCGCAAGTGGCGCTTTGACTGCGCGTTTGGAGGAATCAGCTCCAGCTTTTGTGGCGCAATCTGAGGTGACTGTTACACTTCTGAAAACTTATAAATAGTTTCCATTCTCATTCTGTCAACCTTTATTTGCTTTCGATTTTCTGAAGAGATAAAAGCTTCTCTCTCGCCGTCGACGTTAATGGCTCCTAAGCGAACTACCACCGAGAAGGGCAAGGCTCCGGCCGAACCCTCGACTCGTGTTGCGCCACGAGTATCTCGCCATGAGATTGGCCACCCAGTGCTGCAAGGTAGATGACAAACTCGCTCGAAATCCCTTTTTAGGGTTCTTGACAATATTTTCGAACCTTCATACCTCTCTCTCTTTAGAGATTTGATGGTATTGCACCACCCTGTTTAGGGTTTCGGCTGCATGCACAATAGTTTTTATTTTTATGAAAACTGTATTCTTGCACAATCGGTTGGAAAGCGCTGGCAGAGAGTTCAGCGCATTCCGTCGATTTGCGCCGGTGGTTGTGCCAGCACAAACTGATGTCTTGCGCAAGCATGTTAGCGCAATCTGATGTCTTGCGTAAGTGGATGTGCTGGCGCAATCTGATGACTTGCGTATGTGGGCTGTATTGGCGCAATTTGATCCTTTACACATAGCATAATTTGATGAACTCTTTTTAAAGAAACTTTGTGATTTTGCATATATTGGCCTTTATCTCTTTATTTGATGCAGTTAACCTCAGGGAAGATCCCAATTATGAGGTCTTTACAGGGACTTTATCTGAACCCGAATTCAAGAAGGATCTTTTCCATGTAACATATCCTCAATATGCCTTGCCGTCATCTCGGCAAGCCATCCTGATGGCACAAGATAATGAAACTCTGTTGTGTTTGATGAACGGGCAGCCACTCCAAACTGCAGACACAGTTACTCACAAGAAGCCGGTGTTCCTATTCGGTGAGGCCTTTGACAAGAACTCTCAGCCTAGACCTCGCATGGAACAGAGACTTTTTTAAAGAGGCGAGAAGATGGTACTTCTACCGAAAATTTCCAAATGCCTTCCCCTGTCTCGCTATGCTTTTGCGAGCTATCCCAGAAGGATGGAATGGGATATAAATCCACTTCAGCAAGCCCGAACAGGGAATATCTGTATGAAGAAGGGGCCAAACAGCAAAGACATGTTCTACAGTTCCTCTGAGTGTCACAGCTCCCTACTCAGAGGACTAAAACCCGGTTGCATCCCACCGAAAAACTCTTCCCTGCTGCTACCAGTCAGAACTCCGATATTCGCAAATGAGTTTTCGAAGGTTGAGGGAAGGTATCCAAACCAAGATATTCGATTGACCGGTCTTGTAAATCCGGATAACAAGAGATGGATCTGTATAGCCAATTGGATATTGGCTCAATTTGAAGACCGGCTTAAAGAGATTGAGCTATACCAAGCAGTGTACGCCACCGTTTATGGTTTTCCGCCTAATCCACATCTATTCCTTGCATTGGCGGAGAGATACAACTACAGAACATGAACTTTTATGACACCATGCAGAGAGATCGGATTGGCTTTACATGAAATGAAGTACATCTCCAGCCTGCCAATGGGGGATATCCCCTATGAAGAATTTGTCCCGACCAATGATGAGTTGGACAAATTACGCCAAGAGAATGCTGACATGGTGGCTGTCTTTGAAGAGCTGCTAAGCCACTACAAGATCTGTTCCTTGTACTACAAGAGTGGTACATCCGGCACCTGCTACTCGACCAAATGGTTGCCATATCTCTTTCTCAACCATATCATTGAGAAGAAGACCAAGGAGCACGATAACTGCAAACCCACCTTCTTCAGACCACTTAGCAACAGCAAAGTGATAGGGTTGATGGAAGAGAACAATGATATGCATATCAAGATCAAGGATGATCTCCAGTGTCCTCCTTTCAAGGAAGGAGACATTATTAAAAGCTACATGAGTCTGGGCTACAGGCCCATGTCGAAGGAAGCCCAGCTGGCGGGTTTCCTCACTTATTGGCTTCGACGATACGTCGTTCTTGGCGCCAGCGCCGTCGATCACTTTCATCGAGGCGTACTATTTGCTGCTGTCCGCTTAGTCTTCGGCTACCGGATGGATCTATTGTCAGCGATGACTTGCAGAGTGAATGCTGGCCTCCGCCTTTTTGTCGATCAAATGCTTCGAGGAAAGGGTAAGAAAGGAAGCTTTCCTCGGCTGGAGCTACCATACACATATCTGTTCAGATGGCTGCTTATGTACTATCCTTCACTGATGAACCCCGATATGGAGGCGGTAAGCGGCAGCTTCTTGAGGAGATTCTCCAAAAGCAAGTGGATATATACCACTTTAAGAGATTGCAGGCGCGCTCTGAATCTCGAAAAGGGATGGAACTTCTATTGTGTTCCCCCTCCAGCTGACTACGAGCATATGTCCACCAACCTTGTCGACTCTAGAAGGGCACAGCCTCTGGGCCACACAACTTTCGATTGGTTGAAGATGATCCGGCCATCTCACTTGGTGTACCGGTTTGAAGATGAATGCTATCTGGAGCCTTATTTTCTTAGCCGTTTTGCATGCCAATTCGGCTATAACCAATTCCATGTAGGCAACGCCATAACGTACCTACAGGAAAAAGGTTATCTGATCGATGGAGCCCGAGCTTGGGCTTACTATAATGCTCGGGACACGAGGACGACGTTCTCGATGCCGCTAAGGGGCGATCATAGTCCTCGCATGCTATATACTTATTTGCTCTTCTATACATCAGCGAATACTTTTGCTGAGAATTTCAACTTAGCAGATAGCTTTGTGACAACAACGCGATTCAAGAAAGGAGCACCTGCTTTGGTGCTTCCTGATAATGATGAAGAGGATGAGCCAGTTGATGCACCGCTGGAAGCTTCGAGGAAAGCCAACTTCCCTGAAGAAGTCAACGAGCCGCTGTGCGTCTCTTTGAAGGTCGTCAGATCTCCAATCAAGGAGAGGAAAAAGAGAAAGGCGGAAGAACCTTCTTCTCCAGTTTCTAAGAGGAAGATTATCTTAGAATCCTCAGAAAGGGTCACTACCCGGTCGTAATCTCGGCAGCAGGCTGAGTCGACTCAGAGAGAAGAGGTGACGACTCCGACCTCTCTTCAAAGACAGGTATATGTTATAGACGTAGAGAGCCCGGAGAGGCCTCTACACAGAAAGAAAATAGTCTTAAAAAGAAAGAAAGTAGTCACTCCTCCAAGACCTATCCTGGCATCAGTCCTGACTAGTGCGGTCGCCAGAGTCATGATGTCGTCTCCTACACCTGCCCTTGAACCCAGGCAGGAAGCTTTCAGTCCAGAGAAGAAGGACGAGGTTGTAGAGACCAGGGAGGAAATCGCGGAGACAGTAGATGAGGCTGCGAAGCCAAATGAGCCAGAAACATCTCCTGAAGCACTGCAATCTCTAACACTTGCAACAGAAACCGCCCACCTTCCAGCTTCTCCTCGATCACTATGTGCTGAAGAAGATAAGTTAATGATTGAGGCACTGGAAGACTGTGACTTTGGCTTCCAAGATGATGTAGATCCAGTTGCTGCAACTGATAGTGAAGAAGCACGAGAAGAGAGTGCAAGTGATGAAGATACATCAGCAGAGGCTGTTGATGACATTCTGAATCCAGAAGAGGATGCTGATGTACATGCATCTCCAGAGAAGAATGCAGTTAAAAAAGTAGCACCGGAGGGAGCTACTGTCACCCATCAAGGAGGTATTGGTATTGACTGATATTAATACCCTTCTTTTATGGATTAAATGGCTGATATCTTAATTTTTATCCATGCAGAAATTCAACTTTCTCCGATTTCTCCAATATGTACTGATATAGTACAAATAAAGGCGATAGCCAGCAGTAGCCGTCATTTATCAGGCGGCTCTGAAGCGGGTAGTAGCCAGACAATAATGTCTGAAGCTACTTCTACGAGGCTACAACCCATGTCAGCAGATGACAAACTTGTCATTGGACCCATCAATGGTAAGATAGCCCTTACTTTTGATCCTTTTCGATAGTTGCTAATGACAGCAAACTGATGGGGTTTATTTTATTTCGCAGAGGAACACCTGGGAGGGGCAGCCAGCTCCACCATGGCTTCCTTATCTAGAGAAACTTCAGTTCATGTTCAAGAAGCTGAATGTCTACCTGTACAGGCATCTGCTGCTTCAACTTCCATAGGAGTGGCTGCTACACCCGGTGCAGCAGCTACCAACAAATTTATAGTTGGTTCCTACACCAACCTCTTCTTCACTTCCTTAGGACCCTTAGTAGAAAGGGTAATGGAAAGGGAGAATGTTGGTTTCATCACCGTTAGAACCCCAACTACTTATCTGATAGGTGCTATCCGAAGTCAAGGTGATGAAGCTCAAGCTGCCTATCTTGAACACATACTGGATGAGCTGGAGGAATCAGTTAAGATCTATAAAGATCTTAATCGAGGGGAGGTAGAGCCCTTGGTACATGCTGAGTTTGAGAGGATGTTTCGAGAGGCTGCAGTTACGAAAGCTGACTTCCAGGTTTTCTTGGACACTTTCGCTACCAAGTCTTCAGAGTATAACTCCCAAATGGAAATAATAGCATCTGCTGCTGGGGAGAAGGAAAAGAAAGTTGCTGAGCTGAAAGCAGAGTTCGATCGACTTCAAGAAGAGTTGAGAATTGTTCAACTTGCTCTGGAAGAAGAGACCACTCAACATCAAGCTGCAGTCCAGCAACTGGACATTCTGACCTACGAAAGAAATGAGTATGTCAGGACTCATCAAGCTGAAATCTCCCGCCGACTAGTAACCTTGCCGACTTTTGATGATAAATCTGGAATGGAGGAAGCTAGAAGGCGGGTGATGGATTCTCGTGAGAAGCGACTTCAAACTTTAAAGCAGCAGATGGCTAGTCTGATGACCCCTCTAGCTGAATAAGAGAACTTTCTGTATTTTCTCTTTTGTGACATGTCTTTTTGTAATGCCTTTTAATTTTGATCAAAAAAAGACATTTTCTTTGTGGTTCTATTATTTATTGCTTATCTCATTCGGATATAAATAATAGCGATAGAAAATATATTCAGAGGTGCAGGACATGATATATTTCTTGATTTAGAAAATTATTATATTCGTTATATCTGCTCAGAGGTAATGTGGACATGGCAGAATATAATTTGTTGAATATCATTATTTCAGTGGATAACTTAATCAAAGGTAACAAATACATGACAAGTTGCTGATGCGAATGAAATGGATGGAATGTGTTGGCCCATTCCATGGTCACACCCGATTTCGATAATCAACATGCACTTCAGTCAATATACAAAATATACAAAATACTGCTAATCATTTCAGGATATATGAAATCAATTTCAACGAACGTTGTACTGCATCAATGAAGCATCAACATCATCAAATCTGGAGATGACTCATTTTATATTTTATTCTGTATTTTACATTTTATTGAGTCTAGGATTTATTTTGTAAAATCAGTTTTGGTAATACTGGCTTAGGGTTATTTCAGTCCATATTCTAAAAAGCCTACCCATTACCACTCATATATCTTTTTACACTCATATATCTTTTTACAAAATATTCCAAGATTTATTTGAAAAATAATTTCTGTTAAAATATTTCGAAAATCTCCTGACAGAACTCATAACCGAGTTCGGCCCGAGTTCGGACCGAACTCTGTCCGAGTTCGGTCAGTTTATATTCAAACTTATGTTGCCTCCAAATCTGCAAGCAACGTCTATTTGCGAGATATTTGCATCCGAACTCTGCCCGAACTCTGTCCGAGTTCGGTTCCAGAAAACACCTATAAATAGAGAAGAACTTTTTATTTCAAAATACTCATTCACTCTTCATCTTCTCTTCTTTACTATTCAAGTGTTTTCAAACGATCTAAGATTTTCAAATCATACCTATACACCTCTTAGCCAAAAGCCAGTACTATCAGAGTTGATTTAGAGTCTTTTGGTATTCCAAGAGTTGTAAAGAGGTCGTTCCAAGTTCAAAAACTTTTCCTGTTGTGGAGCTGGTCGTGCGCTCGTCACCAAGCACGGTGTTGTGAAGCTGGTCGTGCGCTTGTCACCAAGCACGGTATTGTAAGAGACTGCAAGCTCTCAGTTAAAGCTTGTGCCATTAGTGAATTAACATCGAGCAAGAGTACTCGAGACTGGATTAGTCCTCTCAGACGGATACCAGTATATATCGCTGTGTCGCTGAGTTTGAATTCTCTATCTCTTGCTGCATTATATTTACTATCTCTTATTTCAGTGACATAGTTTAAAGTTTTAATTGGTGATTATTTTCCGCTGCACACACACACACACTCTATTCACCCCCCTCTAGAGGTGCTCAACGGTCCTACAACTGGTATCAGAGCAGGTTATATTCTTATATAACATACCTCAGAGAGTATATATATGGCAGCCGTGAAATCAATATTCAACGGTGAAGGGCAATCCACAAATAGACCTCCCCTATTTGATGGAACAAATTATACCTATTGGAAAACACGAATGACTTTCTTTCTAAAGTCTCTTGACTTTGATCTTTGGTCTATAGTCATTGATGGATATAAGAAGCCAGCACCCACAGTGGTTGAAGGCATTCTTATGGAAAAGTCTCATAACAAATACACCGAAGCTGAAAAAGCTAAGGCTAGTCTTGATGCTCGTGCCATTAATGTACTATTCTGTGCAATTGACAAAACGGAGTTCAACAGAGTTTCAACCTGTAAGACGTCTCACGAAATTTGAAAACTTCTTCAGGTAACTCATGAAGGTACTTTCCAAGTGAAGGAATCCAAAATTAGTAGACTGACACGGTAATATGAATCTTTTAAGATGAAACCCGGTGAGTCAATTACACAGATGTTTACTCGTTTTCTTGATATAACTAATCCTTTGCAATCTCTTGGTAAGGATTACAGCAATCATGAGAAGATCAGAAAAGTGCTGCAGGCTCTAACCAAGAACTGGAATCCAAAAGCCACAGCAATTATTGAAGGAAACGATCTCACCACTATGTCCTTGGAAACATTGATGGGGAAGATGATGACCCATGACCTTGATTTGCAAGAGTTTGAGGAAGCAACACCAAAGGAAAAATCTATTGTCTTCAAAGCTCAAGCAAGAAAATCAACATGCAATAATTCTGATGAAGAATCATCAAGTGGTGATGAACAAGCCCTACTTGTGAAGAACTTCAGGAAGTACCTAAAGTTTACAAGCAGAAAGAAGAAAGATATCCAAGAAAGCAATGAAGATGAAACCATATGCTTTGGATGCAAAAAGTCAGGGCACATGAAGAAGGACTGTCCAACCACCAAGAAAAGCAGTCCATATGACAGATCAAGATCAAGCAGAAAAGCAACATCTGGTCGAAAGTATGCCAATACAAGTATCTAGCATGAAAGTGATGCTAGTGACACAGAAGAAGAGGATAGACCCTGTAGAAATGCAAATGTTTGTCTTATGGCATTTGATAAGGTATCGTCAAACCCTCTATATGATGAATTTACTTTCGATGAGTTAGAAAATGCCTTTAGCGATTTACTTGAAGAACACAAAAATGTGCTTGACAAGTATAAGCAATCTCGAAAAAAGATTAAGGCATACACAACCGAGTTAGCTAGATTGTCCAATCTCATTGAAGATATTAAAGAGACATCTACTACCGGTAACACGGAAGAGATAGCCAAACTCAAGGTAGACTATCATGAGGATATCCTTAAAATTGAAAAAAAAGAAAGATACTATGTCAAGATACAAGAACTATATGACATAGAGAAGAAGAAGCACCTAGTAACAGAACAAAGACTCTCAGATATGACTGCTAGATATGAAGAGTCTATTGCGATTTCTAAAAAGTTAGAAATCAAGTTAGGCAAACAGGAAATACCTGTGACACAGCCTAATTTTAGTCCTAATGCTAAGCATACACCTAAGAGGACTAAAAACAAGAAAGCACAGAAGAAACACGTATATCATCATGCTTTCACTTATAGGTTTTCTAAAACAAACAAGCATGTAAACACAGTTGTGACCACATCTAGTTCTAAACTGACTTGCACTTATTGTGGTACGTACGGACACATATCACAGTATTGTTTAGCAAGAAAGCTTGTTGACAATCACACTTTAATTTGGAGACCTAAAGCTAATCAGAATGGACCCTTCAGTAAATGGGTACCAAAGGATTCATCTACTTGTCTTGTAGGTGGACCCTCAACCCTCTAATGCTAGAAGCAAATGGATCCTCGATAGCGGATGTTCGCGACACATGACTGGTGATGCATCTTTATTCGCTACGCTATCGATGAAGAAAGAAGGATATGTCTCCTTCGGAAATAACTTGAGAGGTGATATAATTGGTAATGGTACTGTAGGAATTTCTCCATATCCAGTAATAAAGGATGTTTGTCTAGTAACAGAATTGAAACATAACCTATTAAGCATAAGTCATTTGGCAGATAATGGTTATGGTATCAATTTTGTGAAAGATAAATGTACCATATATGATATGTCATCTGGTGATCCCATATATAAAGGGATTAGAGAAGACAATATTTATGTTTTCTTTTTAGAGAATACTAATAATGCAGGTAGGTGCCTAGTAGCCAATCAAGATGAAAGCTGGTTATGGCACATGAGACTAGGACATGCAAACATGGATACTATCTCACGACTAAGTACAAAGAAATTGGTAAGAGAACTCCCTGAGATTCCATTCAAGAGAGATATGGTATGTGCTGACTGTGAAAAGAACAAAGCACATAGGTCTACTTTTAAATCCATCAACGCTGTAAGTACTTCTAGACCTTTGCAGTTGATTCACATAGATTTATTTGGTCCTAGTAGAGTCGCTAGTCTTGGCGGTAAGCTCTATGCTTTTGTTATTGTTGATGATTTCTCTCGTTTTACTTGGGTTTATTTCTTATCAAACAAAAGTGATACAATTTTTGAATTTCAGATATTTTGTAAAAAGGTACAAAATGAAAAAGGCTTCATGATTACTCGTATCCGAAGTGATCATGGTGGCGAATTCGAAAATTCTAATTTCAAAAAGTTTTGTGATGATAGTGGATATTACCACGAATTTTCTTGTCCTAGAACTCCCCAACAGAATGGTGTTGTGGAGCGAAAGAATCGTACTCTAAGCACAATGGCTAGAGTCATGCTGAATCAGTATAATCTTCCTAAATATTTTTGGGCAGAAGCTGTTAGTACAGCCTGTCATGTTTTGAATAAGGTGTTAATTCGACCAATCTCGAAGAAAACTCCATATGAGATTTGGATTGGAAGGATTCCAAACATTTCTTACTTTAAAGTTTTTGGATGTCGCTATTTTATCCTGAACACCAAGGATAACTTGGGAAAGTTCGACTCCAAAGCAGATGACAGGATATTTCTCGGATATGCTGCTAAGAGTAAGGGATATAGAATTTTCAATAAAAGATCTATGATTGTTGAAGAAACTATTAATGTTACTTTTGATGAATTAAATAGTCACAGATCTAGCGACAGTGATGATGAAGATACACACGCAAGGACTGAGAAGAGTTTTGTGAAAGATCTGACCCAAGATACAAGAACTGAGAAGAGTTTTATGAAAGATATGACCCAACAGTTTGAATCATTAAAATTCAAGCCAGATCACCCAGAAACACTCATCATAGGTGATGTATCTAAAGGTGTAAGTACACGTTCATCTCTTAAAAATTCTGATATAGCAGCAAATGTAGCATTCATTTCTCAAATAGAACCTAAGAATGTAGATGATGCTTTTACTAATGAGTTTTGAATTTCTGCCATGCAATAGGAACTTAATCAATTTGAGAGAAACCAAGTTTGGGAACTCGATCCTAAACCTATTGGTCAATCAATAATTGGTACCAAATGGGTGTTCCAAAATAAACTCAGTGAAGATGGACAAGTTCTACGCAACAAAGTACGTCTAGTGGCACAAGGTTATAATCAAGAAGAAGGAATTGATTATGATGAGACCTATGCTCCTGTTGCTAGACTAGAAGCCATCCGCATGTTTTGTGCATTTGTATGCTTTAATGATTTTAAATTATTTCAAATGGACGTGAAAAGCGCATTTTTAAATGGATTTTTAAAAGAGGAAGTTTTTGTGAAACAACCCCCTGGTTTTGAAGATTTTCAAAAACCTGATCACCTCTTCAAGCTTAAGAAAGCTCTTTATGGACTCAAACAAGCACCTCGTGCTTGGTATGAACGCCTGAGTGTCTTCTTTCTTGATAATGGATTTTCAAAAGGCAAAGTAGATACTACTTTATTTATCAAATCCTTGAATGATGATATCCTCCTTGTGCAAATTTATGTAGATGACATAATATTTGGTTCTACTAACGAAAAATTTTGTCAAGATTTTGCTAAGTGTATGCAGAGTGAATTTGAGATGAGTATGATGGGAGAGCTAAACTTCTTCCTAGGACTTCAAATCAAACAGCACTCAAAAGGAATATTCATCAACCAAGCTAAGTACACGAAGGACATACTGAAAAAGTACGACTTCGAAAATGTAAAGCCAATCGGGACTCCTATGGCTACATCTACAAAGCTTGATGCTGATGAAAGTGGCAAACCTGTCGATCAGCGTAAGTATCGAGGTATGATTGGTAGTTTATTATATTTAACTGCTAGTCGTCCTGATATTATGTTTAGTGTTTGCATTTGTGCACGTTATCAGGCAAATCCTAAGGAATCACATCTTAGTGCCGTTAAGCGTATCTTTCGATACCTTAAAGGAACTTCTACAGTCGGCTTATGGTATCCTAAAACCAAATCCTTTGACCTGATAGGTTACTCGGATACGGATTTTGTAGGATGCAAAGTGGACCATAAAAATACCAATGGCACATGTCATTTCCTAGGAAAGGCCTTAGTCTCTTGGTTTAGCAAGAAACAAAATTCAGTAGCATTATCAACAACTGAGGCTGAATATATCGCCGCAGGACGTTGTTGTGCTCAGATTTTGTGGATGCAGCAAACCTTAGAGGACTACAATCTGCACTACACTAATGTTCCTATTTATTGTGACAACACTAGCACTATTAATCTGAATAAGAACCCTATCTGTCATTCACGCACTAAGCACATAGAGATAAGACATCATTTTCTTCGTGATCATCAACAACACGGGGATATCTGCTTAGAATTTATTGACACAGATCATCAACTAGCAGACATATTCACAAAACCATTGGCTGAAGACCGCTTTAACATAATGAGGCGTGAGCTCAGTATACTTGAATTTTCAGACTCATAATGTAATATGGTAATTAAAATTAATTTTATGACTTGCAACTTTGATATTTATTTAACAAAAATTATTTTTGGGTACAAACCTAAAAAGGGTATGTCTGTCACCACGACTACGATCGAAGCGAAGCGGTACTTAAGAGTTCCCCGGTGAACCTCCGTTAGCTGGGACAACCCCTACAGTTAACCCATAAATAGTGTACGTTATTAAATACTAGAGTCAAAAGTCACAAAAATTACTTTTAATCAACCTGAACTGCATTTACTGTCTCGAGAATATAAGTGACCGAACTCGGGCCGAACTCTGACCGAGTTCGGACCGAATTCAGACCGAGTTCGGTCGGCGCTGTTATGGTTCCAGAAACGAACAGCCGGCCCTAGCCCCTTTATAAACCCATCTTCCTCCACTCTTTTTCACTCACCAACTCGAGAATACTCCTCCTTTCTCCTAGAAACTTCTTCCTCCTCCTTCCAAGCAAGGAATCCAAGAGATCTGGTGGGCGTTTCGAATTCTCATCTTCCTTCTTTTTTCTCAAAAAGGTAATCTACTTTCTTTCCTCCAATTTCCTTCAATGGCTCCTAAAAGACATAGATCATCTTCCCAAGGTGCCTCCTCCTCTTCAGATTATACACCTGCTAGCCTCTTTAGTCCAGCATGACCAATGGATGCAGAAGACTATGACTCTACTTTGTTTTTGGACAAAGAGTTTTCTGATCTTTGGTTTGACTCTTTTTCTGGTCATAGGATTTGCAATGGAGCTTTTGTAAATTTTACCATATTTTCTGAATATGCTCCTACTTTTGACCACTTAGGATACCGAAATTTTTTCGAGGTATCAGAAAATATTTTTGACAATACCGTCCGAATGTTTCACTGCAATTTGCAAGTAAAATACAACGAAAATTTCTATTCTTGCATTGTTGGGCAAGAACTAGAATTTAGCGCTACCGATATCAGTGAATTTTTCCATGTTCCTGATCTTGGTGATGCTTTGGTTGACATTACCCATGTCCAGTTCCCTGCTGATGTTACCCTTGCTTCTTTTAGAGAACTTATTTGTCATCCAAACCCTGTTCCTCGTAGGGTTTATTCAAAGAACTTGAACCAATCTTTTTATGAACTTCATCGCATGATTTTCTCTGTCCTTCTTCCAAAGAAAGGATCCACAGATGAAGTGACCTTCCTGGAACTCTCTGCTTTATATCACATTCATTTTGGCATTCCATTCTCTATTCCAAAGACCATGATGTCCTGGATGCTGAACTGCAGAAATGCAGGAAGGAATCTGGTATATCCTATGCACTTGGCGTCTATCTTTCGCCGTTTTGAGATTGATCTTCAGACATATGCATTCTCCTCTACTCCTATCGAGCTTACCAGATCTCGACGGTCTCCTGCTCTACCTCTCCCTCCTGGAGCTCAGCCTGCTCCAGCTGCTGACGCTGAGGTTCCTGATGCTCCTGCCTGCTCCAGCCCCTGCCCCGGGATTTGATTCGACCTTCTATCAGCGCTTTGATGATTTTGTTGCTATATCTGCACAACGTCATCAAAGTTTCCTGGATTCGGAGTTCCGACGCATCTCTCAGGCTCAGGTGCTGAGGAATGGGATAGCTGACCTCCACTACAGCTTAGCCCATGATCCAGTCCATCCAGTCACCATCCAGCCTCACCCAGGCTTTCCGAGTCCTCGGTTCACAGATGAGATTTCATTCCAATACATCGACCCCACTGCAGCCTACTTCCCTCCAGAGGCTCCTGGTGCTGACGACCCCACTATGTGACGTGGATTCAGTCTTTGGATAGTGGATATTTTGTTAGATGATGATCTTATGCTTTGATGTAGTTTTTGTTTTTTTATGACTAAACTCATTAGTTAGACATTTTTAGTATGACATTTGATTGTACTCAGCACTCTTTAGTATGACATTTTCAGTACTTTATTTTCTAGCATTTTCTTTCCATCGTAGCTGTTTTATGCTGTGATCATGTCTCTTTTGCTTCACTTTGTCTTTTGTTTTCTATTGTTGGCCTCACACATTACGGGGGAGCCAAGTCATTTTACTATTTGACAAAGGGAGAGAAAAAGAGTACTATACCAAAAAGCATACAAATCTAAAAACAAAATCAACCATTTTTTTCAGGTATACTTGTATTTTGTTCGATTTTATAAAGATATATTTTGGTATAGGCTCAAGTTTGTCAATTATCAAAATGGGAGAGATTGTTGGCCCATTCCATGGTCACACCCGATTTCGATAATCAACATGCACTTCAGTCAATATACAAAATATACAAAATACTGCTAATCATTTCAGAATATATGAAATCAATTTCAACGGACGTTGTACTGCATCAATGAAGCATCAACATCATCAAATCTGGAGATGACTCATTTTATATTTTATTTTGTATTGTTGAGCCTAGGATTTATTTTGTAAAATCAGTTTTGGTAATACTGGCTTAGGGTTATTTCAGTCCACATTCTAAAAAGCCTACCCATTACCACTCATATATCTTTTTACACTCATATATCTTTTTATAAAATATTCCAAGATTTATTTGAAAAACAATTTCTGTTAAAATATTTCAAAAATCTCCTGACAGAACTCATAACCGAGTTCGGCCCGAGTTCGGACCGAACTCTGTCCGAGTTCGGTCAGTTTATATTCAAACTTATGTTGCCTCCAAATCTGCGAGCAACGTCTATTTACGAGATATTTGCATCCGAACTCTGTCCGAGTTCGGTTCCAGAAAACACCTATAAATAGAGAAGAACTTTTCATTTCAAAATACTCGTTCACTCTTCATCTTCTCTTCTTTACTATTCAAGTGTTTTCAAACGATCTAAGATTTTCAAATCATACCTATACACCTCTTAGCCAAAAGCCAGTACTATCAGAGTTGATTTAGAGTCTTTTGGTATTCCAAGAGTTGTAAAGAGGTCGTTCCAAGTTCAATAACTTTTTCTGTTGTGGAGCTGGTCGTGCGCTCGTCACCAAGCACGGTATTGTGAAGCTGGTCGTGCGCTTGTCACCAAGCATGGTGTTGTAAGAGACTGCAAGCTCTCAGTTAAAGCTTGTGCCATTAGTGGATTAACATCGAGCAAGAGTACTCGAGACTGGATTAGTCCTCTCAGAGGGATACCAGTATATATCGTTGTATCGCTGAGTTTGAATTCTCTATCTCTTGCTGCATTATATTTACTGTCTCTTATTTCACTGCCATAGTTTAAAGTTTTAATTGGTGATTATTTTCCGCTGCACACACACACACTCTATTCACCCCCTCTAGAGGTGCTCAACGGTCCTACAGAATGAACGGGTGAACCGTGTTGAATAATGATAAACCGTCGAATAGATGGAATGAACGGGCGAACCGTCGAATAGATGGAATGAACGGATGAACCGTCGGATGAATGGAATGAACGTATGAACCGTCGGATGAATGGAATGAACGGATGAATCGTCGGATGAATGTAATGAACGGGCGAACCGTCGGATGAATGAACGGACGAACCATCGGATGAATGGAATGAACGGATGAACCGTCGGATGAATGAAATGAACAGGCAAACCGTCGGATGAATGAACGGGCGAACCGTCAGATGAATGAAATAAATGGGTGAACCGTCGGATGAATGAACGGGCGACCCGTCGGATGAATGAACGGGCGAACCGTCGGATAAATGTAATGAATGTTTGTGAAAGTTATGTCGCTTCGATTCGCGTAACCAACTGTCTCAAGAATCTCTGTCTATAAATAGAACAGAAATTTAGATGGAATGATCACTTTCACTTTTCAACACAAAGATGTCGTCTGGAGATGCATCCAAGAAGGTTGAAATTGTTCCGAAGGTTGAAGAACTCCCGGAGGAACATCCAGCCAAACCCAACCAGCCAAAGCAGACAGAAGCGGACGAAGGTTCGGGCGAATGTTCGTCTGCACCCAAGCCGCCAAGGGACATCTTGGACTTCCTAGTTGAACCAGGGAAAACTGAAGAAGAAGAAGAGGCCATGAGGATGGCTGCTTGCGCGTTTCTAGTAAAATCGGGCAAGGATGTTCTCGGCTCTTTCGCCGACTATGTTTTTGAAAAGGACAGTAGTGGTCCTCGTCCTGTCTTCAAGAAGGACGATAGTGATTCTCATCCTTGATATTATGTAACATCGTTTATGATAAAATAAAATCAAATTTTATTTATGAATTGTCTGATCATATTTACATAAAATTCCTGTTACATTCATACATAGTACTTTTTGAGGAATTTGCCATTGATAGGCATCATAGCAACTCGACCGTCCAGCTCCGAGAGTTGATAGGCTCCATTTGAGAAGACTTTGCTTACGACATATGGACCTTCCCACTTTGCGTCGAATTTGCCTATACTCATGTGAGTCATAGTCATGGGACGTCTGACTGTAAGAACGAGTTCTCCTTTCTGAAAGGTTCTGACTTTAACTTTGCGATTGAAAGTCTTCGAGATGCGGGCTAGATATAATTCAATATGTTGCTGAGCTAATAGCCGCTTCTCGTCGAGCGCCTCCAACTCTTGAAGTCGAAGAAGATCATTGTTCTCTGTAGTCAGCTCATTGGCAATAGCAATCCTTAAAAATGGAATTTGAAGTTCCAGAGGTAGAACTGCTTCACAGTCGTACACCAGAGAGAAGGGTGTACAGCCTGTGGGATTGCGGACAGTAGTACGATAGGCCCAAAGACATTCTCCAAGCTTTTCACTCCAGTTTCGTTTGTTAGTAGACACAGACTTCTTAAGGAGCTTGATGATAGTTTTGTTGAAGGCTTCGGCCAAGCCATTAGCAGCAGGATTGTAAGCTGTCGAAGCGACATTGTCAATCCGATGATCATCACAGAACCTTGTGAACTTTTGACTGATGAACTGAGGTCTGTAGTCATGAATGATTCGTCGAGGTACACCAAATATATAAATGACATGATGTTTGACGAAGTTGATGCTGCTGCTGGTTTTGACCTCAGCCAAAGGTATAGCTTCGGCCCACTTGGTGAAATAATCCGTTATTGCTAGTATAAACCGATGTCCTTTAGAAGAAGAAGGATTGATGGGACCTATAATGTCCATGCCCCAAGCTTCAAAAGGCCAGAAAGCAACAGTCGAATGAAGGAATTTCGACGGTTGATGGATGAAGTCTGCATGGATTTGACAGGCTCGACATTTTCTTGCATATTCGATGGCATCTGATATCATAGAGGGCCACTAGTAACCCATGCGTCGGATACGATCTTGTAGCTTAGGATCGGGTTGATGTGCTCCGCAGACACCATCATGAGCTTCGCGCAATACTTGATTTGCTTCATCACCAGCAAGACAGCGTAAAAGAAGACCGTCATAAGTCCGTCGATAAAGAGTCTTGGTAGTCTGGTTATAATAGAATCGCAGAGATCGTCGACGAATACTCGTAGCCTCTTTAGGATCTTCAGGGAGTATATCATGAACCACAAATTCGATAAAAGGAGCTCTCCAATCTTCATCGATAACATTGGCTTCAGTAAGATTACTGAACTCAATATTACGATTGTTTTCGATACAGAACAATTCCCGATTAGAGATAACCACCACCTGTTGTCTTTTGATAGGGATGGCTAAGACTGCAGCAAGATTAGCCAAAGCATCTGCTTCAGTATTGGAAGCTCGGCGGACATATTCTATGAAGAAAGCTTTGAATGATGTAGCCAAGCTGATTGCCGCTTCATAATAGGGCACTAGATCTTGATGACGAACTTCATAGGTTCCTCTAACCTGGTTAACAACCAGTTTAGAATCACCGCAGACTTCAAGATATTCGACTCCCAATTGCTTTGCTAATTGGAGTCCAATGTGCAAGGCATTGTATTCAGCCACATTGTTAGAGCATGGCTGATCTAAGGAATAAGCTCTTTGGATAGCTAACCCTTCTGGAGAGACTAGAACAATTCCAACTCCTGCGACGATGATCCCATTGGGTCCGATCCGGGATGCTCCGTCGAAGAATAGATGCCAGGTAAAAAATTCTTCAGAGATCATGTTTGATTCCAATGTCTCATCTGGAATTTTATCATAAAGTTTAGATGTCTCCGGAACAGGATGAGCTGCTAAAAAGTCAGCCAGTGCTTGACCCTTAACAGATTTTTGTGGAACATAAACCATGTCGTATTGGGCTAGCGAAATGGCCCATGTAGCCAGTCGGGAATTGAGTGTGCTAGGCTTCTTCATCAATATTCGAAGAGGATTAACTCGGGAAATGACATAAATAGTTTGGCCAATAATATAATGTCGAGTCTTTTGAACAGCGAACATAAGAGCTAGACATTCTTTCTCAACCGGACTATAACGGTGTTCAGCACCAATCATAGTACGACTAAGATAGTAGATGGCTTGTTCATGACCTTCTTTGTTCTTCTTGGCAAGTAAAGCGCCCAATGAATGATCCATAGCGTGGACATACATTAAGAACGGTATGCCTGAGATTGGTGGTACCAAGACTGGTGGGTTCATGAGATATCGCTTTATGTCATCGAATGCTTGTTGACATTCTTCGGTCCAAACGAAAGATACACCCTTCTTCATTAATTGAGTAAACGATTTGCAGCGTCCAGACAGATTTGAAATGAATCTCCTGATATACGCAAGTCGACCTTAGAATCATCGTAGCTCTTTTAAGTTGCGTGGAGGACGCATCTCTTGAATGGCTTTGATCTTCTCGGGATCCACGTGTATACCTTTAGAGGTAATGACGAAGCCAAGAAATTTACCACTAGAGACACCCAAGAATGACTTGGTGGGATTCATCTTTAACTGATGTTGGCGCATCAGATTGAAGATAGTTTTTAAGTCTTGGATGTGATCTTCCTTTAGACGACTCTTGACAGCAATATTGTCAACATAGCATTCAACATTCTTACGAAGATGATCTCGAAAGATGGTACTCATAGCTCGTTGGTAAGTGGCACCAGCGTTCTTGAGACCAAATGGCATCACAGTGTAACAATAGACTCCGCGAGGAGTGCGGAAAGAGGTGTGTTTTTCATCTTCAGGGTTCATCCTAATTTAATTGTATCCAGAGAATCCGTCCATGAAGGATATTCTTTCAAACCCACAGATGTTGTCGATCATGACGTCCGTGATAGGGAGAGGAAATTCATCTTTTGGACAGGCTTTATTAAGATCCCGAAAGTCGATGCAAACTCGAACTTTGCCAGTTTTCTTCAAAACTGGGACAATAATGGCTACCCAATCTGGATGTTTTTCTTCTCGAATGAAGCCACAAGCTATGAGTTTTTTGACTTCATCATCAATAACGTCCATCATTTCTGGCTTGAATCGCCTTTGATGTTGTTTGACTGGCTTTGCATTAGGCAAAATATTCAGTTTATGAGTAGCCACTTTAGGATCTAGACCTGGCATATCTTTATAATTCCAAGAAAAGACATCAATATATTCTCGAATAAGAAGAATTAATTCTTGCTTATCTGCCTCTGGAAGGTTCTTGCTAATGAATATCGGACGAGGTGACCCGCTTTCTCCTACGTCAACTGGAACCAATTAATCTTCGGTAGGAGGTTCTCGTTGTTCGAATCAGAGTTCCCATTGGGTATCCATTCGTTGAGCCCAAGGATCTGTTTCGAGATTTTCTTCGATATCCTCTTCATAGCCTTCCGGGAGTTCAGCGGGGACCATGTTGGAAGATACGATCAATCGATGAACTTGACCAATACTGGTGTTAGAGTCCCATGATCTGGAATCAGAAGAGTTAGAGCGCTCTTCACTAACAAATTCGGATACTGCTGGAGATAAGATGGGAGGTGAAGTATATCCGAGACCTCTTTTCGTTCTGCTGTAATACATCTCTGACTTTCCCTTCGGAACAGCCGTACGGATAGGAGTTCGTCTACCCTTACCATAGTTGAGGCCATTCTTGAAGTCATAACCCATCTTTCAAATGATGTCTTTTGATTGTTGACTATAACGACGAAGTTGGAGATGTCCCGTATCTTCGCTTTTGCTATCATCCGTATAGCTGAATTTTTGTTATGGTCCTTTACTAAAAAGTATTAGACTTTCGCCTCTTTTTCGAGAAGGGACAACAAAGTATGAATCATCTGGGTGTTCGAGTAAGACCTCTGTTTGAAGAGACTGTACAACTCCCATTGTAAATGACTGAAAGCTATCTAACATATCCAAATAGCATTTAGTATGATAAATGACATCAGTATATTGGAAAGGAGATACTTTTTTATTGATTTGTACATCTGTATTTACAACAGGACCTTTAGCCTTAGCAGGCTTGGTCAGATTGATTACAAGAGGGGGAGAAGAAGAACGTGGAGGAGGATTGGACTGTTTGCGACGGAGGTCGATAACAAGCGGCTCAGAAGAGGTGAGCTCCCTTTTATCCTTGTTACGAGATAAATCAACAAGTGGCTCAGAAGAGGTGAGCTGTCTTTTATCCTTGTTACGATGTAGGTCAATAACAAGTGGCTCAGAAGAGGTGAGCTCCCTTTGATCTTGACCACCATCGGTTGGTTGCTTCCGGACTGGCAAGTGAATAGCCAGTGGTTTGAAGGACTGGGGATGAGAAACACGCCCTTTGACAGGTATGATGAGGGTGTCATTGGGCACTGCTTCTTGTTCTTCTTCAGTATCCAGAGCCAGTACTACCTTCATGAACTCATCTTTATACATGCGAGCATCGTTACAATATGCTTTGACACCCTTGAAAGGGTAGAGATCCGCAAAATCTTTTTGAACTTCTCCATTGTCATCAACGTATTTGAAACATTGATGGAGAGTCGAAGGAACAATGTTGTGTTCATGCAAGAATGGTCTCCCCAAAAGAGCATTGTAAGAGCAACCATAGTTTTCAATAATGTAGAAAGTCACCTTTGTACGGAGATTGCCTATTTAGATTTTTAGGCGAATCTTGCCCAGAGGCTCACTTCTTCCCTGGTTAAACCCCAAGATGGTGGTGATTGTACCAAAAAGACTATGTACTGGGATCTTCAGTGCATCTAGCATTGTCTTTGGCATGATGCTGAGTGCTGACCCTGGATCTATCAGAATACGATCGACTTTCATCGAGTCGACATATCCTGTATAGTATAGAGGACGGTCATGCCTATTGTCTTCCATTAGCATATCATCCTGTGTGAAGGTAATGTTTGGAATCAACTCCAACACACTGTGACAATGGAGGCAAGAGACAGGCTCCGCTTTCGGCTTCTTTAGAAGAGTTAGACAGGTTTCTGCCTGCATTAGAGCTTCACTCAGAGTTTCTCGAGTTTCTTTGGAGAGACGCAAGAGCTCGAAGATCGACAACCTGGCCGGTGTATTGGCAAGTTGAGCGAAAATATCAAAGTTATATGGCTTCTCAAGTCCAGAAGGAGATGACTTCTTCAAAGGCTTGTCGAAACGGACTTGTTATTTGCCTTTGTCGACTACCGTCGGCTTGGAAGGAGTAGGTTCTACAACCGGTGAGGATACAGAAGGGATACCCTCTGTAGAGGCAGGCTGTACTGGAGCGGACTCAGAAGAAGAAGCTGGGTTTTCTTGATTTTCAGGAACTTCCCATAGGTAGGCTTTTCCTGACCTAGTGTCCAGCAGGATTTCTTCTTCAACTATGGGGTCAAAAGATACCATATTGTAAATTTTTGTTTTTCCCTTGGAGCGGTCTTTTTGCTTAGATGAGAAAGGAGCCTCGAAATCTGTAACAAGGTCAGGGTAGATCCACATAACCTCACCATTATCGAGAGATAAGGGGACGAGACCTTCACTTCGTGGAGGAGAAAGATTCTCGATCTCGAGAGTGGCCTTGGGGATAGGGATGACACCATGCTGTACCATCTGTGGAGGGAAGTTACCGAACTGTACTGAGACCATGTTCGCGGTAACAGTCTTCTCATCTTGTTGAAGAGTGACAACACCAGCGTTGACTAACTCTTGAATTTTGCCTTTGACCACGTAGCATGCTCGAGTGGGATGCCCAATGAACCTGTCATAAATACAATATTTGGGATGATCAGTCTTACCGACCTCATCAGGCTTCTTCGGGTCTGGGAGTTGGAGCTTATTGCTTTTGGTTAAGCAATCAAAGATGCTCACGGTGTCATTCTCGTCAAAGGAGTACTCTACTTTCGGACGAGGTTCCCTTGGTGGAGGGACAAAAGGAGTAGAAGTAGACGTAGGTGGAGCCACGTTGATAGCCATAGATTCTTTATTCTTCAAATTGATGTTCAAAGTTTCTTTACCCTTGCGGTTGTTCTGGCGATTACCGCTATTAGATGTCGGGTGTTCATCCCGGTCGGGGTTAGACATGTGTACCCCCAGCTGCTTTAACTTGTCAGCACTAACTTCAGCTGCTTTAGCATTGACAATAAATGATGGCCAGTCTTGAAATTGAGTTGACCCCGTCCACATACTGATAATAAGCAAAAGATTTACCTTGCAAGTATCTATAGTGACAGCAGCCGAGGTTCCAGGAGGCATCTTTAATGCTTTTCGGCAGAATCTTTCAATGAAACTCTCAGCAGTTTTATTATTTCTTTGTTTGATCTTGTTGAGGGCCGACATGGTCATGTCATTGATTCCCTCGTAAATTTGTTCCAAGAAGATTTGTTTAAAACCCGAGAAAGAGGTGATACAGCCATCAGGCAAGCTCCTGTACCAATCGTATGCTACACCGGCTAAACAGCTGACGAATACCCTGGTAAGAAGAGCGTCATTTGGTTGAAGTTGAACAGTCATTACCTCAAAGTGGTTAATGAACTGACTCGGAGAAGTGCTGCCGTCAAACAGCAAAATTGTAGGAATCTTGTACTTTGGAGGAAATGAGACTTCCTTCCATTCAACCGGATAGGGTTGTTTGATCCCCAATCTCTGTAAGTTGTCTTTCTCTTTGAAGGCTTCGAACTGAGTGCGCAAGAGTTTGACAGCTTCATTAGCATCCTCCAATAATGAAGAAGGAGCAGACTGAATTATAGTGTTAGGGGGAGGAACAGCATGGTAAGTACTACCCCCAGCTCCTGACTGACTGGGTGTGGCTTGAATTTGTACAGGGGGTATTTGAGGAGATACTACCCCCAGACCTGCATTGATAGGCACCGACGATGCTATAATCTCAGGATTTGCAGCAGGTGCGGTCGGTGGTACTGTATGTTGGGCCACGATGATAGAATGCATACTTGCGACCATTTCAGCCATGGTCTTCAGCTTGTCCTCCAGTGCAGCTATTCGTTGTTCTTGATTTACTGAACTAGAAGCATCTGGGTCTTCAGTGACAACATAAGCCGTCACTTCTCTAGGTACAGTAGAAGATACTGTTTGTTCAGAACTTTCGCTGTATATATCATAATCAGAGAAAGAATCATCTCCTGAGTGAGAAATGGGGAAATGACCAGAGGGATCTTGGAGAAGATTCCTTTGACCGATTGTGTCTCGGCTTTGGGATCGAGTATGTCGGAATACCCCTTCAGAAGATTCATGGAGTAAATCCAGATATCTTTGACTGGGCTTACGGGATTTGCCGTGCTTTAAACATTTTCTACCCCCAATGTCTCGAGAAGCCATGTTGACGGAAGCATATAACATTTCATCTTCGTCTTCTGACATTGGTTCAGAAATTGCAAAATTCAGACGATCGAAGACAGATCGTTTTGTTGTCTGGCAACAGCACTTGATGACAACCTTGTGATTACAATGGTGTCCAAATGGTTGAACTGGAGGTGTTGAGATATTGTCCCGCTTTTGCTTGAGGTGCTCTCGGAGGTCAGGAACAATGTCGGGACGAAAAGAAGTTTGAGGGACATAGTCTTTGACAATATTCAGAACGTGGTTCCGGTTCTTCAGATGTTTTGTCCCGCGAGTATATAGAGAAGTACTCATTTCATTAGCATAGGTGTCAGGATTTTTCATCCTGGAAGTTTGCCTCTGATGCAGGTTCATCTTCGGCATTGGTTGCTTGCGTTTCGCCGAAGTTGGTGTAGACCGAGGTCTATTGAGATAATCCCGTAGATCAGCAAACTCACCCCCAGGGCTTTCCGTCTGAGATACCAGTAATTTCCCTTACATTGAGCGGGATATCTGGAGAGTTGGAAGATCTTGGAATTCCGCTACCGGAGTAGGCAGAATACCTCTTTGATCAGTACATTTCCCTTTGACAGGGAGAGAAGAACTCTTGTTTGAGAGAGTTCTTGTATTGATTGGTGCCGAGGCACGTTCAGATTAATCTTCCGAGGTAAAAACCAAGGAAGACTGAGAAAGGACCAAAGGACCTTTTCCCTTGTTTTGTAAGGAAGGGTTGGGCTAAAGAGCGTTTCCCTCTGTTGTCTTCCAAGTCGTGGAACAAGGAAATTTGAGAAAAGACCAACGGGCCTTTTGCTTTGTTCTGAGGAGAAGGAGGAACAGTCAACAGACTACCCCCCAGTGGATTGTGCTGGAGCAACAGGGTGCTTGGGAAGAGGAGCAGAGTTTTTCCCCTTGCTGTGAGAAGAAGAGAGATTAGCCAAAGGGCTATCCCTATTAGACTGCGCTGGAACAACTTGCGCAGAGGTTGAAGTGGCAATAGGCGCATTGGCTGATTGCGCTTGGGAAGATTTAACAGATGACCTTTTGGCCACAGAAACTGTAGTTTGTGCAGCATGAGTCCTGGCTTCAGAATGTTTAAGTTGCACTCTGGTTGCAGGAGTAGTGGATTACGCAGAAGAGAAGGAGGTCACCAACTGTGCCAGAGGAAAAGGAGTCTTGTACTTTGCCAAAGCAGCATAGGAAGTGGTTTGCGTCTTGGCAGAAGAGAGAGGGAGTTACGCATGGACAGTAGAGGCTACTGGCTCCTTGGTAGCAGAGACAGCAGGTTGCACAGATGACTGCGCAGAGAACTGCACAGAGGACTGCGCAGAGGACTTTGGAGTCCATACTGAACGAACCTTGCTCTTGGCAGAGGTTGTAGTGCGACGAGTAGCCCTAGAGTTGATCATCGCTTTATAGACAGTCTGGTTGACCTTCACAACTAGCGTCTTCTGCGTCTTTCCGATAGACGCAACGTCACATTGAGTTGTCACTTCCTCGTCGGAGGAGAAAGTCGTCCCCAGCAGAGTCGCCATTTTGTTTGCAAAAACAAAAGTTCTTTTATTTCACAAACTTTATAAGAAGATTACAATCGAATTCTGGGAAAGTACAACTATAGAAATCCGATCTGAAGACGATCACTTTATCCCTTGGACGATGTGAACTTTGAAGACGATAGCCTCTGAAGAATGCAGCAGCACTTGAACAAGAACTCCTGATCTCTGGTGATAATAATAATCTGATCTTGATAATGAAGGACTTGAAACTCAATTTATAGAGTTCTGGAAAATAACTAATTAGTAGTTATTTCTGGATTGTGCAAGCTGGATTGCGCAGGCATTGGACTGCGCAAATAGCAAACTACGCTGGCAGTTACTCGATCGTGGCTCAACTGTATTAGATGCGTGGCATTGTTTGATTGAAATACGCATGGTCGTGTACAGACGGTTGCCACGTGGTGAGCAATTGATGGCATGTAGGCCACGTATAAAATGTCAGTTATTTTGATGGATTGTGCCACTTGAACTGTGCTAGCTTCAGATTGCGCTGGGACCAAACTGCGCTGAAGAGAATCTGGCAGACTGCGCTTCGGTTAGGCTGTCATACTGTGCTGGCTGTACAGCTGTCCTCGAGCGCTGTGTTGCACAAGAAACGAAAGGACTCCTCATTTATCGGGCTGTCAGCTGTCAGAAGATCAGATTTTTGTTAGGTAATGATGACGTTGCCACGTCAGCATAGTGCGCCTGGATGTTAGTGCGGTTCGGCCTCGCGCAGTTGATTTGTTGTGCAGTCTGTCTCTTGCGCAGTTCATTTGAAGGGTGCGCAATTTGATTTTCATTGCTTTTTTTATGGGTGCAACTTGATTTTTAGGACCTACAGGTGAGGTCTAACCTGATCTTCTGAATGAGGACAGGCTCTTACCCAGGTCCTATCGATAGCCTGGTCAGGGTCTCATGGTTAGCCCTTGTTCCCCTTGGCTAGTGCATACTGATACCAACTCTTAGTCCCACATCATTCCTTAGCTCGTGCTACTCAAGGAGACTAACTTAATGCACCAACCTAACAAAACCTTAGGACTTGGTATAGGTCTGTACCAATGTACCAATTTCCTGATACACTCACTTCTTGGTATCTCTCAACGGTTGCAACTAATATGGGTAAGTCAAAAGTCTAAAAGTATATGAAGGTAATCTCATCAAGGACTGGACACAAAACATAGGGTGGACTAAATCATATGGCTACACTCGAGCCCCCAACTCAAATCACCATTTCCTACATACCCTGCTCTAAGTAAGATGCAGGGCACCCTTGCTCCCACTCTGTTCAGTCTATAACTGAACACAACTTTCTCATACTAATTTAGGAAAACCTACACTATCTGAACATACAAGTATATATATACTAGAAGATACATACATATATATCCTCCCCTACTACTTCATATGACTGCCCTGCTCCCATATCAGTTTGTGAATAACCGAGACATTAATTTGCCCCCAATGTACCCATGAGAACTTTCTAAGAACATACACATATGCACTAGGACACCACACCCATCCATACTCACCTTTGACACCCTATCTCTGGTTCTGATAGTGTACCAATATAGGTGGCTGATCAACTTGATGATTTAGGGGCTGAACCACAAGTGTCAGAGGCTGATACTAAAGGAAGTGGTGATACTACTGCTCTGCACACAAGTTAAAATTGATATATGTATGTACTACTAAATGGCACATGCATCCCAAACTGGTACAACCTAGACTAGGACTGTATGATGCCAAAAAGCTATATAATTAGATGAACACAAGTAATTCTCTTAACCACACTGCTACTTGAAGTTCAGGGTCTCGTTTGATCCTGATTTCCCAATTCTCCCAGAGTTAGCTTATAAATTATAGTCCTTATATCCAGATACGGATACAAGTACAGTGTATATACCGGGTACCAATCTGGGCAGGGCCTGGTTTATTTATCAGTGCTCAGGACTAATCCCCTAGGTCTAAACTTGTCTTAGAATGTTTCGTGTATGTTGCTACCCTCACTGTCATTGTGATTCCCTGTACTAATCATTACATCTGCAGGTGAATGGACTCGTGTCTCAACACATAGGTATTGGGAACAATCCTAGGTTTCCTTTTTACTCAGGAATTCTATCGAACACCTCATCTAATCAATGGAATCAATCGGGACGAAGGTGAAGGATTACCTGTGATTGCACGACTCGACTTCTCCTCTTCCGCCTTCTCCTTCCTGCGGCAGGGAAAATTGTCTTTAGGGTTTGCCGAGAGATTTTTGGGTTTGGTTACAAGCCTCTGTATTTATACCCTTGTTGATCTTCCTGGAGAGATTCGGAAGAATCTGAATTGATTCATCTAAATTTTGATGAGAGTTATCGTGATTTCAGTTTGAATTCAAAGCAGGGGTTTAAATCATTTAAGGGAGATTTGAATTAAGGCCATTTGCACAAGGGTCCCTCCTACTTTCCTATATTCCCTTCTTGACCTTCTATTTGGTATTTCCAATAAAATCAATATAACACGTAACTAATGTAGGAGACAAATAAATAATAAGATAATAAAATTAAAAAAATATGAGAGGATAAAATTGGTCAAGGGGTTGACAGTTGCATATAAATCTCCTCGGTCAGCTCGCCATTCAGGAATGGTATTTTTACATCCATCTGGTGTATCACCAGTTTGTGTATTGTCGCAAGGGCAATTAACAATCTAATGGTTGTCATCCGTGCTACTGGAGCATATGTGTCAAAGTAGTCGATCCCCTGCTTTTGAAAAAATCCCTTGGCCACTAGCCTGGCCTTGAACTTGTCAATGGTTCCATCAGCTTTCATCTTCTTCTTGAAGATCCACTTGCATCCGATGGGTTTTGCTCCTTTGGGTAAATCAACTAACATCCATGTGTTATTGGAGGTAATTGAGTCAATTTTATTGTCTATTGCCTCCTTCCAGAAGATAGCATCTCTGGTCTTCATCGCCTCACCATAGGTAAACGGATCTGCTTCCACATGATAGGTGACGAAGTCATCTCTGAAGCTTTTCGGCCTCCTTGCTCGCTTCGTCGACGGCTCAGCGAGTTCTGGTTCAATTGTTGTTTCTCCACCAACAACTTCATCTTGGACTACTGGCTCATATGAGATCTCAGTCTCATTGTACCTACATCATTCTCTGGAATATCTGGAAGAACAATATTTTTATGTCTTGCAAACTTGTCTTCAAAAAATTCAGCATCGCGAGATTCAATGATATGATTTGACTCAATATCAAGAAATCTCCGAGCATCACTCTTTTCGACATAACCCAAGAAGATCGCCTTCGTAGTCCTTGTCCCCAGCTTCTGAATCTTCAGATCTGGGAGCTTCACATAAGCCAGACACCCCCACACTCGAATGACATTCAAGTTAGGTCTGACTTTGAACCAGAGTTCATGAGGAGTTATGTCAGAAGTTGCATAAGGCACTCTATTTAGAATGAAATTGGTCGTTAATACAGCTTCTCCCCAGTAGCATTTTGGAAGACATGCAGTTAGCAGCATAGAGTTCATCATTTCTGTCAACGTTCGGTTCTTTCTCTCTGCTACTCCGTTAGATTGAGACGAATATGGAGCAGTAGTCTCGGAGATGATTCCATGTTCTCTGCAGAACGATACGAAGTCATGAGACCGATATTCTCCGCCTCGATCACTTTTCAATCTCTTGAGTTGTTGTCCAGTTTGTCGTTCAGCTTCTGTCCTGAACTCCTTGAACTTCTTGAACACTTCGTCTTTGGATTTGAGCAAGTAGACGAATGCGTATTTAGAGAAGCCATCGATGAAGGTTATGAAATACTTCATCCCGGCTTTTGTAGAGAATTATTTGAAGTCACAAATATCGGAGTGAACCAACTCCAGAAGATATGTGCTTTGATTGACCCGATGAAAGGGTTTTCTAGTGATCTTTGTCTGAGCACATACTTCACATTTCTCTACCTTACCCCCACATTTGGAGATAAGTACTAGACTAGATATTTTGTTTATTCTTTTACAATAAACATGTCCTAACCTATTATGCCACAACTCAAGAGAATAATCAGAAAGAGCGATTGTATTGATATTATTAGACTGGTTTACAAGCTGAATTTTAAACATCCCTTCAGTTTGATAAGCTTTTCTGAAGTATGTTCCTTTCTTGGAAATCACCATCTGACCATCATTAATGTCCATCCTCAAGCCTGCGTTGCTAAGCAGACTCCCAGAGATCAGGTTCTTGGCAATCATCGGAACATGCTTTACTCCTTGGAGCGTCAGAGTGTTCCCAGAAGTGAGTTTTAACTCTACAGTCTCGATCCCCAGAACTTCAGCTTGGGCCTGGTTCGCCATGACAACCTTCTCAGAAGTTGGCTGGTACGTGACGAACCATTCCCTTCCAGAACAGACATGACAAGTCGCACCGGTGTCTATCCACCAGTCAGAGTCAGCCCCCACAGTTGTGACCTGAGCGATCATAGCAACGAGGTTAGAAACCAAAGAAACCTTACTAGGCTCACCTTTCTCTGATTGTTTGGGCTTGGATCTGCATTCACTCTTGTAGTGGCCTTTCCTGCCACAATTGAAGCAAGTCACATGGGACTTGGACTTCGGTTGCTTGAATGAAGGACCCTTCACTTTCAGATTAGTGGAATCCTTCTTTTTATGATGAGAAGCCACCTGCTTCTCCTTGGGCTCTCTCGTCTGTACGAGATTGGCCTTGGCCAACTGTTTGGACAGAGTGTCCATCTTCTGTTGAGAACGTATCTCGTCCTCAACATGGATCTCTTAAAGGAGATCTTCCAAGCTGATATCCAACTTCTTCCGGTGCATTCTTGCATAGAATGTACTCCATCCAGCGGAAAGTTTAGAGACAATCCCTCCAACGACAAACTTGTCGACGAGGGAAATTTTCTTGTCTTTTAGCTTCTGGCGCAGCTTCAAGAACTCTTTTACTTGAGGCAGTATTGCCTTCTCGTCTTCGAAAAGCCACTTGTGGTACTTCTCGACGATGAAGATTTTCGATCTATTGTCGTCGTCCTTATAAATCTTTCCCAAGAACTCCCAGATGTCCCTGGCAGAAGTATTCTTGGAGTATGACTCTGTCAGGGAGTCCTTCATTGCATTCAGAATCAATAGTCTATAAAGACTATTGTCCCTTCTCCATTTGGTCAATTTGACTTGTGCAGCAGCAATGGCATCTGCTGTACCACCTTTTGGAGTCGTCGGTCCTTCTGGAATCGTTGGTTCAGTCCCAATCAGCACATGATCGACATCCACCAGTTGTAGATTGAGGGTAATTTTTTTTCTTCTATATTTGAAAGTATTCTCCGTCGAACTTCTTGTCACGCCCCAGTACCGAAATACGGAGACGGACTAGGCCAGCTACACCATATGAGGTACGTAACGTCATACGGTGATCGTGGCTGTCGAGAGACTAAGGGGTTCATGCTACAATCAAGTCTCCTATGGTCCCACAGAGTTCTATGTCTCAATCAATCAAATCACATCAGCAAATAAACGAACATTAAAGATAAAGCAGTAAGGCGTCCCCGACGCTTTATCAAAATGATCATGAGAGACTAGCTTTATAATTTAGCTATCTCGGAGGGTCAGGAGTACAAAATTATACACAGCTGCAGTCTGTTTAATTACAATTATGTACTGACACAAAATATCAAGTAATTCGGCTAACACGTGCCGGTGGCTAAACGCCGCAAAAGTATAAGCAGGAGTGGTGGAGAAGAAACCCACTCGAGTCCCCAAACTGCCATGCTCCTAGTATGCACCATAGATGTCAGAGAGGAAGATCGTGTCCTCAGGCTCTGCTACGGGATCTGGCCAAACAAAACCAGCGGGGTCAGCCCCGAATAGCAAGTACCGCCAAAGGGGCACAAGAGTTAAGATGAAAAACCCAGTTAAATAGAATGATTGATAATAGTAATACTTATGCTACTATTATAGGGTAGCGCAACGTCCTCGAACCCATATGGCACCCTTACAACCAAACAAGGACAAAAGGTGCCGCATGGAGTCGGGACGTGTCGTACTCTATAACTTTCACATAAGTTAAAAGGTATAAACAATAAAACCTCCTGATCGTGACTTCGGTCGATAGTCTATCGCAGCACAATAACCAACCCAACAATCAAACAAGAACATGGGTTGGATCATGTGCCATGATAGACCATGTTCCTAAGTCATTCACAGAAGTAGCACTCCACAATCAGAATAAGTCCTCCGTTCATAACCTCGATCCACAGCCTGTCATAGTACGATAACCAACCCAACAATCAAACAAGAACATGGGTTGGATCACGTACCATGACAGTCCGCTTCCCTCAGTTATTTACGGAAGGTAATAGGGTACAAGCAAGTCGTTTTTACGGCCAATCAAGTCTACGAGTTTCTAGTGGGACGAGGTTATCCTCGCATCAGGTTATGTAGAAATCCTCAGATCGTATCTTTCCAGCAAGGCTAGCCAACCCAGGGGTTCGCGTAGACAGGTATGATTGAGCACAGGTCCCTCGTAAGGCCACCTTGCTAAAACATATAATATATAGCAGGAATTAATCGGATACAGTCATCCACTCGTTGCAGATGACACAGTATCCGTGGAGACCAGCCGGCACGTCAAGACAGTATCTCAAGGCGGCTGGTGTAACACGATCTCGGGATTTTGCCCTCCCCATGCATCTAGTATATTTAGTTGCCTAATTTAACCCTAGGTGAAATCTTGGACTTTCATGTTGTGGCCTGCATGATTATCCTCCTAAAGTCGTACTTTAGTACGAGTACCCCAAAGAGGATTTATGTCAACCAGTATGTCAACATGTTCTACCCTCCTTAGTGTAATGCATCATTGCAAATACGCCACATGGAGTTACGAGTCATTTGTCGAGCATGAACAAGAACTTGGACATTCAGGTACATGTATCAGGTAGGAACACTTTGTTCTCCGGGGTCACATTAGTGCTCATATCATGCTCGGGACAAAAGGCGTAAGGATATAAAATGGGCAGATAATATATATATAATAATAATAATAATAATAATAATAAGGTAGCAAGATAGGGCACAAAAGTCCATGCGGCTCAAGGGAGTGAGTCCATACGGCTGGGTCAATACAGGTTCATGCGGCTGGGACTGCGCGCTCATGCGGCTCGGGGAGCCCAAGGCGCATGCGGCTGGAAAGGCGGGTTTATACGGACAAAAGGGGGTGTCGGCTTATGCGGCTGCGGAGGGAGCAATCGCCAAGCGGCCGGGGTTCAACAGCGTATGCGGCTATGATCAGACAAAGTCCTATGCGGCTGAGCATGGGCGATACATATACGGCTGGATGATGGATGGGCCTTATGCGGCTCAAAAACAGTAGCGCATATGCGACTACGTCAAAAGAACTCATGCGGCCTAAAGCTAGCCGCATGAAGATTCATGCGACTCAAAATAATAGGGGCTCATGCGGCTGAGGCTGATTAAGGCTATACGGCTCAATTACTTGCCGCATGAAGATTCATGCGGTCAAGTACTCAAGCAAGTCTTATGCGGCTAGGAAGAACTTTCCATGCGGCTGAGCTCGAACGAGTCTCATGCGGCTGGAAAGGCCATACGGCCAGAGACTTGCCGCATGAGGATTCATGCGGTCAAGTACTGCTCTTCTTCTCCACTTGTCCGAGAAGAGGAGCCAAGCAACCATGGCTTCCAAACTACACAAAACCTTCATCCGGAGCCCAAATCGGAACTTCCTTAGGTCAAAATGGGGTAGAACGAGATCCTCTACAACATGGAACCATCAAAACTAGGTAAAAAGATTAAGTAGATCAAAACCCAAGAAATTCGAAAATAAGGTAAACCTAGATCTACAAAAATCAAAGCTTCAAAATGGAAACTTCCAAGTTCTAAACTAGTATAGATTGAGGAGAGGAACATGTTTTGGCAAATAGTTTTGTAAGAAATTATTGACAAAAATATGGATCCATCTCTTGAGCAAGTTGGTACTTGCCTTGGTTGATGGAGGAGATATTTGGTTGGTGGAGGAAATAAATGAGAGGAAGTAAATGAGAGGAGAGAGAATGAGATGAGTTGTATTTATAACCTTGAACCCAAGGGTTCATGATGAACCATGGGTGAACCAAAAATAGGTTTCCCAAATGAGCCAAAACTGTAGGCCCAAATGCAGAAAATAAATTACGAAATATTATTTTGGAAGATGCATGGAGAAATATAACATAATAAATATAGTATAAATATAAGTTAAATACAATTTATCGATTTACGTATTAAAATATGTATTCCAGGATTGGGGAGTGATATTTCTCCAGTTTGTTAAAGCTGGTATCGAGGAGAGAGGCACGAGAGTTTTCCATTGTGCTGATCTAGCTTTGAGATTGGTAGATCTGGGGCACAATTTTTAATAGAAACGAGAGAATGAAACAATTGTAAGAATAATGTTCCAATGCAACACTTCAAGGAAGGTGCACAACCAGAGATCCTAGGAGGATCCTGGAATACAAGAATCTAAAAAGATTTCGTATACGTAACAAACGACGAAGACACTTCTAAGAAGAAGATGCCGACCGAATTGCTAAAGGTAACAGCAGTGATGAAAGGTGATAGATGAAAGTGGCCTGCTGGGGTGTTAAAAACACCAGTGCTCAAAGCTAGATCTGCCCACACGGTCAGCTTTCAGGAACCAGCAAGTTCGAAAGAACTCTGGAACGCTCTGGAAAGATGCTCTAAGACGGACTGCTCGGAACGACAAGGACAGAAAAGGAATACTCGAGTTGCTGTCCAAGGTGCTGGAACTCCAGTGGCTCGAGGAACTCTCTCTCTCTCTTCTCTCTTTCTGGAATTTTTAGAATGATAATTCTCTGTCCTCGAGAGAGAAGTACGGCCCTGAATATATAGCTACTGCTATAACTGCTCAGATCCGCAATGTGCAGCACAAAATAATGTCAGATCCACTATTTCAGGATCAGTTATCATATATTACGGACGCGCAACTTGCACACCTGGCGCACCTTGCGCACCTGGCGCACCTTGCGCACCTGGCGCACTGGCACAACTTGCGTACCTGGCTGCAATGTGTGCCACGAAATAATGTCAGATCCACTATTTCAGGAACAGTTATCGCATATTACGGACGCACAACTTGCGCACCTGGCGCAACTTGCGCAACTTGCACACCTCGCGCACCCCGTGCACGCGTGCACCCTGCGCAACATGGCCGCACAAGTGGCTCGTGCAACTTAAGCGCACTATGTGCCAACAAAATGCCACATTACGCCTCATGAGCCCGAGCCCGAGTCCGAGTCCGAGTCTACGGGGCTTAGCCCCAATGAAAATTAATTTTCCAAGAGCAAAAAGCATGAATGCTTTTCTTGGAGCCTTATCTTTACCTTCTAGTAAAATCACCCACATGATTCCCTCCTTAAGGTCACCACCCCATGTGTATATTCCAACAACACATATATGAAGAACAGATGGCAACTCGAGAGGGAGGGCGAATAGAGTTTATAGTGATAATAGCCAATTAAAAATTAAACTCTTTCACAAGCTGAAAGTAATCAGAGTAAATGTGGAAATAAATAAGGAGCAAGAAAGCATACGCAAACACAGCCGATTTTTAACCTGGTTTCCCTCGTGGAGGACTAGTCCAGGCCTGAGAACTCTAGCTCAGGATTAAATCTACTATTTATGAAATAGTAGTTACACCCCGTGCCTTTTCTTCAGAAGAGCACGTCAACTTCTTACAAAGATCGCAGTGGCGATGCTTAGAATTTTCCAAGCGACTTCTTGAACTCTTGCACAAACTCTGAACTGAAAAATGCTGAGCACTTGAGGCTTAGGGAGCTTGTGGCTAGTAGATGAAGAAGGGTATGGCTTGTATTGAGCTTTAGAGAGAAGAGAAGAGAAGATTGGATGAATAAAAATGAGAGAATTCATGGCCTATTTATAGGATACCAGGTAAGCAGAATTCGGCCAGAATTCTGGTTGGATCATTCAAAAATTTGGCCGTTGGACAACTTGCAACCAACCAACCCTAAAAATTAGGGTGCTGATTTTTAGGAGGCAGAGTTCGGCCCGAACTCTGTGTGGAGGCAGAGTTCGGCCCGAACTCTGTCTCCAGAGCACAGAATAGGTCATGGGTCAAATTGGCTTGTGTGGAGCTATTTGATTTTAGGTATGGGTATAGGTTAAGTCTTAGATGCTCAGCACAGCTCAGTTTACGTAAGTCTAGACTCAATAAACTTGTAAAATACAGACTCAAAATAACTTGCATTGCAAATCCGAGCTGTCGTCTGACTTGTACTGGATGAAGTCATCATGTGTCGTATTGAATAATCATAAGTATCATAGAGTCAATTCTATCAATATTTGGTTGACTGTGATTTTGTGTCAACAATCTCTCCCATATTGATAATTAACAAAATGATAGTTGTATATTCAATATTCATACCTGGACACATTTAAGAGCAAAAATATAGCTCCCCTGTAATCAGTGCCGAGCTAACAATAGCTCCCCCGTAAACATTGCTTTGAATCTTGTTGGCCTGATAAAAATTCTTCCAAAGCACAGATACAGATACCAAAAAGAATATAGAATATACCAAAATTTCTTCCCCTTTTGGCATTTAGAAATTAACCATAAAAATAAGAGCTGGCAAGCACACCAAAAGATAATAGAAGAAAATGCATAGTAACTGATAAAAACTACTGAATGTCTCAACAGTCACACATAATAAAAAGTCTAATACATCCAAAGTGCAGAATAGCAACTAAATCAACTAAAAATCCAAAATGCATAAACTATAAGCTATGATCCTCAGTAGCAGCAGCAAGTAGAATCTATATCCATCATCGAGCTCGTGAAGGCCCAGCGTCGTCTGATGGATCGGTGAAAGAACGACGAGGGTCCACGAAGGCCGCATCCGGATCCAAGTAGCGAATAACCCAAGGGTCATCAATACGATATCCTTCACGACCAGGGTCCCGCTCCATAGGAATAGGCATGGAAAGATGGCGAGACACGGAGTACCGAATATCGTGCAGCGAGTTGCTGATGGCACTCATCTGCAAGGTGGTTCGGTAATCCAGCTGAGTCCAATGATCATCCTCTAAGGTGAAGCGATCGCGGAGCATAGTCTGGAGAGACTCGAGAGTGGCAGGAGGAGAAGGAGGATCCTGTCCCAGAGGAGGGGCATTAGGCTCATCATCAGAGTGCTCAGACACGACTGGTGAGCCAACGGCTGCCTGAAGCCACCGTGCCTTTGAAAGAAAGGCAGGGGCAGGTAAGAACTGACACTCATTAAGGGGTACATGAAAAGCACGAAAGATCATAGGAAGATATAGTGCATAAACCAAGGATCTTGATTTTTTTTCTACAATTAATCATCCAATCCATCATGGTACGTGGAAGATTAAATGGTACATGAAAGTGGAGGTGATACAAGGCCGAGATTTCAAAGTAGGTGACTTCATCGGTGGATCCCGCTTTGGGTAGAATAATGTTGAAAATAATCCGATGAAGTTCATAAAATAGGGATTGAGATACTTGGCCAAAAGCTTGCGAGGACGTGTGTTAGGGGTACACAAGTCGTCCTTGAAGCTTTCAAGTGAAGACCCATCGGGAAATTGAAACGATCGAGCTTCAACAAGCTTTTCCCATGAGTTAGGCTCCTGGAGTTCAAGGTGTTCGGCCAAATCAAAATCATCAAAAGAGATGTCAATTCCCGCAAATCGTAAGAAAATATGTGTATCATCATGAGTTAGGTTGCAGCAGAACATTTGAATAGCACTACGATAAATGATCGAGTTGGTGGTGACAAGTTCGTCAAAACAAAGATCATGAAAAAGTGAATCATATTATGAAAATATAGTAAAATTGATAGGGTAACCCGCAAACACCGGACGTATCCGAAAATTACTAAACCAATCATTAGATGCGTCAAGTGATACAAAAATCCGGTCGTCATACGTGGTGGGGTCGAGTGGACGAGGTGGGTTGAACAACGGGTGGATAGGTGGTTGTTGTTCAACGGGCGGTGCAACAGGCGGTTCAACGCGAGGAGGAGCATTCGAAGAGGATGCTCCCTCGGTTCGAAGTCTCTTCCCGCGATTGAACAAACGTGGAGCCATAAAACAATAGAGATAATGGAAGAAATTGAGATATAGAAAAGTGTTGAGATATACCTCAATGTGATAATGAACAATGAAGGAGAATGGTGAGAGAAGCCTTCTCCTTGAGTTTGGGAAAGAGATGAGATCTAGGAAGGAAGAACTAGGGTTAGGATTTTGAGAAAAAGTGTTTGGAGAAGTAGAAAAGGTGGCAATGGAGGAGAAAAAAGAGGAGAAATCGAATATATGTGAAGGGTTCCAATTGGTCGAAACAAATATGGACCATTGGATCTATTTTAGATCAGCGGCTGATGCTGCTCCCGGTTCTGGAACAGCTAGGCCGAATTCGGCCCGAACTCTGGGTAGGGCAGAGTTCGGCCCGAATTCCGGATCCTGTTGACAGAACAGAAATCAGGCTAAAAAAATTGTTAAGTGAGAGAGACCAAAGGAAAAGTAAAAGTGAGTACATAAGATGACCAAAATGGAGAATGACAGAAAGTTAACTTTGAAGCAGAGTGAAGTTTGGAAAATTTGCATTTCAACATGTGATAAATAAAAATGAACCATGTAATAAACACGGAATTATGCCATAATTCAATATTTTGAAGCTGCCATGGGTTAGTTGCAGAGGCCAGATCCCAGCTAGCGGTAGTCCTGAGGACTAGTACACCGTGTCGCTTAGGCTTTTACGTCTTGTTGTCAGAAGGACCCTTTCGGCTTGTACCCATAGCAATTTCATCATAAAAAAATCAAGACATACTCGATATTTATGCAAGTTTATTTTAATTAATAACTTCTTCATCCAAAATTCCAAGTTCACGACAGAGAAAATTGAAGCGCTCTTCGGATAATGGTTTTGTGAAGAAATCTGCTAGCTGATGATCAGTGTCAATAAATTCTAAGTTAATAGTGCCATTTTGCTGATGATCACGCAAAAAGTGGTTTCGTATTTCAATGTGCTTCGTGTGTGAGTGACATATGGGGTTCTTAGTGAGATTTATAGCACTAGTGTTGTCACAAAAGGTTGGAATATGCATAAAAGTTAAGTTGTAGTCTTCAAGGGTTTGCTTCATCCACAGAATTTGTGTATAACAACGCCCAGCTGCGATGTATTCAGCTTCTGTTGTGGATAGTGCGACAGAATTCTGCTTCTTGCTAAACTAAGAGACTAAAGCCTTTCCTAATAAATGACACGTACCGCTCGTACTTTTACGATCGACCTTGCATCCGACGAAATCAGCATCAGAGTAACAATGAGGTCAAATGATATTGACTTGGGATACCATAGGCCCACTGTAACCGTACCCTTAAGGTATCGAAAGATACGCTTAACAGCAGTCATGTGTGATTCCTTAGGATTTGTTTGATATCTAGCACAAAGGCAAACGCTAAACATAATATCAGGACGACTAGCAGTTAAATAGAGTAGACTGCGTATCATACCTCGATACTTACGTTGATCCACAGGTTTGCCGCTTTCATCTGGTTCTAGTTTAGTTGTAGTAGCCATTGGAGTGCTGATTGGTTTGACATTGTCAAGATCGAATTTCTTCAGCATGTCCTTTGTATACTTCGACTGACAGATGAAAGTTCTATTTGACATTTGTTTGACTTGCAGTCCAAGAAAGTAGTTGAGCTCCCCCATCATGCTCATCTCAAACTCGGTCAGCATACACTTGGCAAAATCTTGATAGAGGGTTTTATCAGTAGAACCAAATATAATATCATCTACGTATATTTGTACTAAGAGAATAGTGTCTTTAAAAGATTTTATGAAAAGTGTGGTGTGAATTTTCCCTTTTGAAAAACCTTTCTCAAGCAAGAAATTGCTTAGCCGTTCATACCAAGCTCTAAGGGCTTGTTTGAGGCCATATAGCGCTTTCTTTAGCTTGAACACATGGTCGGAAAATTTATGATTTTCAAAACCAGCGGGTTGTTTTACATAAACTTCCTCCTTAATAAATCCATTCAAGAAAGCACTTTTAACATCCATTTGAAATAATTTAAAATTTTGAAAATTTGCAAATGCACAAAGCATCCGAATGGATTCCAATCTAGCAACAGGAGCATACGTCTCATCGTAGTCGATACCTTCCTCTTGGTTGTATCCTTGGGCTACTAGACGAGCTTTGTTGCGTGTAACTGAACCATCTTCATTTACTTTGTTTCTAAAAACCCATTTAGTACCAATAATCGAGTTATTAGCCGGTCTATGAACGAGTTCCCATACTTGGCTCCTCTCGAATTGGTTGAGTTCCTCTTGCATAGCAGAAATCCAAAATTCATCATTAAAATCTTCTAAAATATTTTTCGGCTCAATTTGTGAAATAAAGGCAGTGCTAGCAATAGAGTCTCTTAATGATGATCTAATAGTTACTCCACGTGAAACCTCACCTATTACCAAATTTTTTGGATGTGACGGCTTGAAAGAGAATTTCTTTAGCAAGCCCTCCAGAGAATTGGTTTTGGTCGTGGTATTCATTGGAGTAGAAGTTGATGGCTCAACATCATCATCAAGAGTAGCTGCTGCACTGTTATCTTCATCAAAAGTCACATTTGTAGACTCTTCCACAATTAATGAGCGTTTGTTAAAAACTCTATATCCCTTACTCTTGGCAGCATAGCCAAAGAAAATACCATCGTCAGCTTTGGCATCAAATTTGCCTAAGTTGTCTTTGGTGTTAAGGATAAAACATCTACAACCAAAAACTCTAAAGTAAGAAACATTTGGGATTCTCCCAAACCAAAGCTCATAGGGTGTTTTCTTCGTAATAGGACGAATAAGCACCCTATTTAAAATGTGACATGCTGTACTGACAGCTTCAGCCCAAAAGTATTTCGGAAGTGAAAACTTATTCAACATGACTCTAGCCATATCGCCAAGAGTCCTATTCTTCCGCTCCACAACACCATTTTATTGAGGAGTTCTTGGACAAGAAAACTCATGATCAAAACCATTAAAGTCACAAAACTTTTCAAAATCAGAATTTTCGAATTCGCCTCCATGATCACTTCAGATTCGAGTAATCATGTAGCCTTTTTTGTTTTGAACTTTCTTAACAAAAATCTTGAAAACTGAAATAGCATCACTTTTATTTGTAAGAAAGAAAACCCATGTAAATCTAGAAAAATCATCAACAATGACAAAAGTATAGAGTTTTCTACCAAGACAGCTGGCTACTCTACTAGGGCCAAATAAATCCATATGAAGTAATTGCAAGGGTCTAGTAGTGCTTACAGAGTTTATGGAATGAAATGAGGACTTGGTTGCCTTATTCAATTCACATTCGGCACATACCGTGTCCTTTTTGAATGTGATGTCGGGCAAGCCTCTAACTAGCTTCTTAGTCAAAAGCCTGGATATAGTATCCTTATTGGCATGACCAAGACGCTGGTGCCATAGTAATCTTTCATCCTTATGAGCATATAGGCTTCTACCTGCATTGTTAATATCTCTAGACAAATAGAAAATATAAATATTATCCTCTCTTATCCCTTCAAAAGCGATGTCTCCTGTTGACCTATCATAAATAAAACATTTATTTTGTCCAAAGTTAATGTCATATCCATGGTCAGCAAGATGACTAATGCTGAGCAGGTTATGCTTTAACTCGGTCACTAGGCAGACATCCTTTATTACGGGAGAGGGAGGATGACCAATAATACCATTACCTATAATATACCCTTTTAGGTTGTTACCGAAGGATACATATCCTTCTCTCTTCATCGATAGTGATGCAAAAAGATTTGCGTCTCCCGTCATATGTCGCGAGCATCCACTATCGAGAATCCACTTACTCTTAGTTGAGGAGGGAAGGTCCACCTACATCAAGAGTAGATGTGACCTTTGGTACCCAAGTTCTTGAGGGTCCTGAAAAGTTAGTTTTTGAAAACCATGCATATGTCTTTCTATCTACTAATCTTCTAATTCTACATTGCGGTGAAATGTGTCCATGTAATCCACAATAAGTACATATAGCATTCATATTTATGTTAGGAGCATGCTGATGATGTCTATAAGTAGAGTGATGAGGAGTAGCATGATGATATGTAGAGTTAGCATGGTGATGATGACTATATGTAGAGTGATGTAGAGTGACATGGTAATATTGTCTATATGGAATAGCAGAGTGATGTGGAGTAGCATGGTGATAATGTCTATATGGAATAGCAGAGTGATGTGGAGTAGCATGGTGATAATGTCTATATGGAATAGCATGGTGATGATGTCTATATGTAGAGTGATGGTGATTTTATTTTTGTGCAACATAGTGATGATTGTATCTATGTGTAGCATGATGATTCTGTGACATATGAGAATTATTTCTACGTGCATGTGGTTTGTGTGCTTTATGAAAGTGTGTGTACATGTAAGCATGGTTACGTGCTGCAGGTGGATGACGTGGTTGACTAGTATGAGTAGTGTCATGCTTTGTGTGTGTCTCATGTGATTGGGTTTGAGGCTGAGCAACCTGTTTTCCCAATTTAGTCTCTAGTTTCTTAGAGACAGCCTGCAGTTCAGTAATCTTAGCATTCAAACCATATATCTTAGTAATAAAAATCTTGTGTCTACTCTTTTCTTCAGCAAGCTCCGTATTGAGTGTTGTGATTTCTTGTGTTTGTTGTTCAATGCGTGCTTCGGCATCATGTAGGCTTATTTTAAGCTTAGATACCTCATCTGTGACTTTCGTGGGTGAAGTGTCTCTAATGTTATCAAGCAATAAGGAAAGTCTTTGAATTTTGACTTCATGACTTTTGATCTTTTTCTTGGCATGTTTGTATTTACCAATGACCTTTTTGTGATCATCAAGTAAATCGGTGAAAGCATCGCCAAGTTCATCAAAAGTGAAGTCATCAAGAGTTTCGTTTGTTACCTTGTCGGACGTTGCCATTAGGCACACATTTGCAGTGTCTTGAGGAGAGTCTTTTTCTTCCTCGGAGTCACTAGCTTCGTTTTTATGCCAAATGCTCGTGTTGGCATATTTCTTTGAGGAGGCCTTCTTGTATGGTTTCTCATAACGATTGCTCTTCTTTAAGGATGGACAGTCTTTTCGGACATGCCCAGTCTTCTTGCAACCATAGCAGGTTGGCTCTTCTTCGTCATCTTCTTGTGGTTCCTTATTTCTTCGGTTGAAGCGAAGAAATTTCTTGAAGTTGCGGGCAAGGAGAGCTTGATCATCACCTTCCGAGTTGTCGTCATCCGTCTCTTCGGGGTCAGCGCTTCGTCGGTGAGCTTTGAGGGCGATCTCCTTATATTTAGGAGCAGGCTCTTCGAAGTCTTTGAGGTCAAGCTCATGAGTTATCAGCTTTTCTATCAAAGTCTCCATGGACATAGTTGTGAGATCATTTCCTTCTATGATGGTTGTCACCTTAGGGTTCCAAATCTTTGGTAGCCCCCTAAGTAGCTTGCGAATCTTCTCATGATTTGTATATTGTTTGCCGAGCGAAGATAGGGAATTGATGATGTCGAGGAATCTTGTGAACATTTGCGTGATCGTCTCATTTGGCTTCATCTTGAAAGCCTCATATTTTTGCGTGAGACGGCTTATCTTTGATTCCTTGACTTGGGTGGTTCCTTCATGCGTCACTTCTAGAAGTCTCCATACTTCGTGAGAGGTGGTGCATGTTGGGACCCTGTTGAACTCATTCCTGTCTATAGCACAAAATAAAGCATTAATAGCTTTCGCGTCTAGACTTGCCTGTTTCTTTTCCTCGTCAGAATATTTGTCATGTGATTTCTCAACGAGATCATCATTGACAACTATCCTGGCGAGCTTTTTGTAACCATCGGTGACGATAGTCCACAGGTCGAAGTCTAGCGACTTGAGATAAAAGCTCATCCTTGTTTTCCAATAGGTGTAGTTAGTTCCATCAAATAAGGGAGGCCTATGAGTGGACTGTCCTTCACCGTGATTGGAAATCAAGGATTGTGTGGTTACCATGGATTAGCTCTAGGATGTTAGTCCTTGTTGAGAGAACAGAGCTCTGATACCAATTGAAGAACAGATGGCAACTCTAGAGGGAGGGTGAATAGAGTTTATAGTGATAATAGCCAATTAAAAATTAAACTCTTTCACAAGCTGAAAGTAATCAGAGTAAATGCGGAAATAAATAAGGAGCAAAAAAGCATACGCAAACACAGCCGATTTTTAACCTGGTTTCCCTCGTGGAGGACTAGTCCAGGCCTGAGAACTCTAGCTCAGGATTAAATCCACTATTTGTGAAATAGTAGTTACATCCCGTGTCTTTTCTTCAGAAGAGCACGTCAACTTCTTATAAAGATCGCAGTGGCGATGCTTAGAATTTTCCAAGCGACTTTCTTGAACTCTTGCACAAACTCCTAACTGAAAAATGCTGAGCACTTGAGGCTTAGGGAGCTTGTGGCTAGTAGATAGAGAAGGGTATGGCTTGTATTGAGCTTTAGAGGGAAGAGAAGAGAAGATTGGATGAATGAAAATGAGAGAATTTATGGCCTATTTATAGGATACCAGGTAGGCAGAATTCGGCCAGAATTTTGGTTGGATCATTCAAAAATTTGGCCGTTGGACAACTTGTAACCAGCCAACCCTAAAAATTAGGGTGCTGATTTTTAGGAGGCAGAGTTCGGCCCGAACTCTGTGTGGGGGCAGAGTTCGGCCCGAACTCTGTCTCCAGAGCACAGAATAGGTCATGGGTCCAATTGGCTTGTGTGGAGCTATTTGATTTTGGGTATGGGTATGGGTATAGGTTAAGTCTCAGATGCTCAGCACAGCTCGGTTTACACAAGTCTAGACTCAATAAACTTGTAAAATACAGACTCAAAATAACTTGCATTACAAATCCGAGCTGTCGTCTGACTTGTACTGGATGAAGTCGTCATGTGTCGTATTGAATAATCACAAGTATCATAGAGTCAATTCTATCAATATTTGGTTGACTGTGATTTTGTGTCAACAATACAAGTATATATGTTGAGATAATTCATGGTGCTTTTCCAATGTGGGATTAAACTTTGCTAGGCATGTTGAGAGCAAGCTCTCTTCATGTCAAGGAGCAAGAGCACCAACATATATAACCTTTATAATATGTTACTTGTTCATACAAAATAATTACTTAGTGTAGTTGGTTTTCACATATATTTATTATGTAAAAAATGCAAGGGTTCAAGGTCCAGTGGAAACTTTTTTATTTTTTATTTTCAATGCTTTCAGTGTTTTTAAAAAAGGAGTACTATTTTAAATTTATTCCGAAAAATTCTGCTCAGCCCTGCTCTAACCCTCTTGTTGAGTTGTCGACAATGATAAGTTATTCTAACTACTAATAATTAAATCTTCTAATTGCTTATATATAATAATCTAGCTACATAAATGTTCTTATCTGTGATAAATATCAAAACGTAAGAAGACTATCAGGTACAATTACCGAATCATCTGCACCTTTGACCTAAAACCTTGAATAAGTTATGGATTATGAGGACTTCTCTGGAAATATTTAAGAGTTTTTTTTATTACAATCCACACACTGGGGGACTCGAACTCTACCAGTTCCGTCTGGTGTCTGCACTACTTTTCACATATGCTACAAATGCTGCACATATTTAGGAGATGTTACTTTTTAGTTATGACTTTTATAACATAGTTAAGGAGATACGTTAGTATTCAAGAAAATATAGTTGAAATCATATTGATATCATAATTTTTTTACTTACAAATTAATTTTTACGATCTGGTACGTACTGAGCCTAACCCAAACTCAACTCTAATTTCAAATGGGCCAACACCAAAAAAAAATTAAAAGAAAGAAAGACGGAAAAACATGAAGAAAATACAAATCAATTAATTTTTTAAAAGAGGGAAAAAAAGATTAAAAAATAAATAAACTTTTTAAAAAGTATGTAAAAATGGGAAAAAGAGAAAAAAAAGTATTTTTTTTTTGGAAAAAGAAAAAAAAATTGTTATTTAAAGCATAGGAAAAACGAATGTTTTTAAAAGAAACAAAAAATGAAAAAATAATCCCCCAAAAAACGGAAAAAAATCTTTAAAAAAATTGAAAAAGAAAATTGGGGAAAAGTTTAGTAAAAGAAAGTAATGAAAAAAAATAGAAAAATGATTTTTTTTAAAATAATTTTTTTAAAGAGTATAGAAAAATATAAAAATGAAAAATAATAAAGAAACAAAAAAAAAATCATAGAAACAAATGAAAAAAGGAAAAAAAAAGTTTAAAAATAAATGAAAAGAACAAAAGGAATATAATAGAAAAATACTTTATTTTTGAAATAAATAAATAAATCTGGACATGAAGTTTATTTCCATGGAAAATTATTATACCCATTTTTTGGGAATATGTTTCCTATGGTTAATTGGAATATTATTTTTTCGAACATTCAAAATATCCAAAATAAATTTTATAATCCAAACCAAATATTTGATAATAGATTTTCCAGCATAAATTTACTCCAAAAAAATTAGTGTAGCAAACGCACCCTTAAAATAATAATTTGAAGTTTGATAACAAGGAGTGAAAATTTAGAACTCATAGAACTGTATATCATATCCACAGGCCACGTTTGGTTCATGGAATGGTAAAGAAAATTCATTTATTTCATGTGTTTAGATTACAAAAAAAAAAAAGTAGAGAAAAGGAAAATCGGTACCAAAAAGAAAAAATATATGAGAGAAAATGGTTCCTCATTCCACTCCAACGATTCATTTTCCTCCCAAGTTCCTGCATGTATTCTGACTATATTTTTAGCATTTTCAAACACCAAAAAAAATAATAGAAATTATAATTTCCATTACAAGTTTCTATGCTCGTAAAAAAGCAAAGAATTGTTCTTCTCTTTCTTTTTCGCGAACAAACGAGGCCAAAATTTGGGAGGCCAGACCAAGCCTGGGTCGGATTAGAGCATTTCCAAGAATTGTTCTTCTCTTTCTTCTCCAACCCTATTGTCTTGTTAAGTGTTGTGAGTCTTATGTGGTTCCTATGTGGCATGAGCCACAAGACAATGTCTTGTTTATGTGGCAAAATTATATCTCAAAAGACAATGAGATAGAAAAACTCTCTCCAATGCAAAAGTATTGAGCAGACAATAAAAAGTATTTTTTCCAACTTCCAAGGCAACTTTTAAGACAACTACTCATCTTCTTTCTTTTTTATAATATTTTTTATTCATAATTGATGACATGGAAGAGAAGACATTGTCAAGTACATTGTCTAGAACAAGACAATCAACTTCACAATGTCTTCTTTAATTTTTGCCACATAAGCTTCACAATTGACTTGACAATTGCATTGGAGAAGAACTTTTGAATAAAATTTTGTCATTCATATGTGGCATTAACTTTTTTCCAAAGTCACAATAGGGTTGGAGATGCTCTCAGGCCCATGCACTATAGCGCGGGCGGGCGGGCCTAAGGTTGGAAATCTGAGCCCAGCTCGGAAGGTGGCCACGACACGGTGGATTTCGGATCGGGTCAGGTCAAACTTGAGCCAAATAAAATAAAAACAGTACATATATAAAAAAGTTGTAAATTAATATTTGAGTGTCACTATTCAATCTGAATTATAAGTGCCTCTTTTTTCTCTCTTTTTAATGTAGTAACATAAAATGTAGTTTGGAAGTGGGTGTGTTATAATTTTTACGAAAATTTTTACAAGGGGGGATAAACTTTAGTGTATTTACGCAAAAAAGGGATAACTTTAGAGAAATAACGAAAGAGATGACGATACGACATTAAAGATGTCGTTGCACACATGACGCGACCTAGACGACATTTGAGATGGCGCCAAGGAACCCCCCCCCTCCCCCCCCCCCCCCCCCCCCCACCCATTTGTGCCATCACTAATGTCGTCAGACTTTGTACTTTTTTTACAGAGGAGAGATGAGAAAAGATTTAATGAAAAGAACGAAAAGATATTCAAAACGTATCTATAACATGTGCAACGATGTGTGGTGTATTTTGCTATGGCTTTTGGTACATAGTTTCTAATAATTTCTTATAAAAATTTATAATAGTTTCTTATAAATTTAAGGGGGCTTTTGGTATTATAAACTATTATAAATTTCTATTAAAAAAAAAAATCCCGTGACAAGTTTCTCATAAAAATTTAATTTTTTAATAATATTTCATTATGGTTTTTGGTATATAGTTTCTTGTAATCCCGTGACAAGTTTCTAATAAAAATTTAATATATATATATATATATATATATATATATATATATATATATATATATATATATATATATATATAGTTTCTTGTAATCCCGTGACAAGTTTCTAATAAAAATTAAAAAATCTATAATATTGTTGAAAAATAGTTTAAATAATAATTTGTTATAGATACGTATCAAGTAGTTAAACTAAAAAAATGTTATTTCAAAAAAAAAAAAAAAAAAAATGTTAAGATATTAGATAAATCTATAATAAATCCTCTCTCCTCTCTCCTCGGTAAAAAAAAAGGTACAAAGTCTGGCGACGTTAGTAATGGCGCCAAGGGGGAGGGGAGCCCTTGGCGCCATCACAAATGTCGCAAAGGTCGCGTCATATGTGCGGCGACATCTCTAATGTCGTATCGTCATCTCTTTCGTTATTTCTCTAAAGTTATCCCATTTTGTGCAAATACACGAAAGTTTATCCCCTGTGTAAAAAAATTCGTAAATTTTATTAGTGTGTTATGAAACCAGAAATACACCTTGTTGAAGTGTTATAATTTTTTCTAGAATTGCACTACCAAGTGCAGTACAGTAAAAGCTTGTTAAATTTTCTACATAATTCTGATTGTAACATTTTTCTGGTTAAAATTTTATGTTACATCCCAAACAACTGTAAATTAATCCCTCATCTCCTTCTCTTTTTATTCTTAATACAGAAGTTTTATTGTAACAGTTTAGGGCAGGACCTAGACTTGGGGATGGGTCGGCCTCTCTTATGAGTCGAGATATAATGTCCGATACGTCTCGATATATACTGGACTGAGCCAGTCCGGATCTAAGATAATCGGGCCGGACAGACACATATGTTTTACTTGGGACCGGGCTCGTGCCAACCTGGCCCAATTGACATGTCTAAATTGGTATAGTTCTTCCACCAAGTTTCGGACAATTTGGTAAGTTGTATGAAAATGGAAGTGTAAAGTCACTTTCCACAAGTGGTATTTGGATTTTTTTTTTTTTTAAGAACATATTTGTAAAGTGTATGTGGAATAAAATTCTAAATTTATAAAGTGTACTGGATTCATAAACTGTTTGGTAACCTTTTATTTTGGACTGGAATCATTCAAATTTTGCTAATACCTTGGTTGGTTTATTCTTTGTATTTGGGAGTAGAAAGTACCTTTTTTCCACTTTCATTGTTTGGCAAGTAAATATGATACTCGGATATAATCACCACTATAAAAAAAATGGTAAGTTTACCCAAAATTTCAGAAATGAGAGCTATTGAAATAAAAAAAAAATGCATTCATATGTTTGTTACAACCTCCTGCTTACAAAATTTACACATAATATTTCCAGCAAAGTAATGACAAAGAACATGAAAATGCATCATATTTAAACTAAAATATTTGAAAACTTATAAAACCGTTCAAATTATAGCTAGTACCGATAAATTTATCTCAGTCTGTATAACAAAGAGAGCGAACGACAACAACTTGCAACAAGCTTCTAAGAGTAACCTATGAAACCAACCAAATTATTCGCGAGTATCGATCAATTTCATTCAAGCTTCGTGAGAAGGAAACATACACCGACCGTGCAAACATGAATCAAATCTCGTGATGGAGAAAAAATTAATCTAAATTATCAAAAAATATATTAATCCACACTCAAAATTTACCCCAAACCTAAGAATCGGATCGAACCATCACTTGATACAAATTGCACGAACATGAATCGCAGTCTCGCAATCAAGAAGAATCCATACAGGAAGCAGATGGGACACTCCTCGAGGTCGAGCCTTATGGAGCCGCCGCCGTCACCGTCGTCCCCATCAGGTTCACCTCCACCATGAATCACGTCTCGCTTTCTCATACTTTTATTACTCATCATTGATAAAAAAAAAAAAAAAATCATCCATGATGTATCTGTTGAATTAATGAGAAAAAAAATAATTTTTAAGTTTTTGAAGAATCTATTAATAAAAAAAAATCAAAATGAAAAGAAACGTATCTTGCTACATCTGTTGCTAAGATTTTTTGTTTTTGATGCATTTGTTTATAAGGAAAAAAAATATTAAGATGCATATTTCATAAGAAAAAACCGTTCATAAAAAAATTCGTTCATAAAAATATCATTGATAAGAAAATTATAAGAAAAAAGAAAAGAAAACCGTCGACATCCTATGAATTGTAATCGTCCATGATGCATCTTTTGATAATATGAGATCCATATGTAATACATTATTCGCGTTTAATTCATAGGATCACAATCCTACGATACATCTAATTAGTCCATGGTGCAATTATCGTCTTTTAAATATCTTATGTTCTCCGTGATGCATTTGATTGATCCATGATGCAAATATCAAGTGATGCATCTGATTTTATTTCATACGATTGCAATGGATGATTGTAATTCATGGACAATTATAATTCAAATTAAATATAATTTTTTGCCATATGTAATAAAAATATTTTGGTAACTATTATAATTTTTTTAATCCTCCTTTCACTCATAACTTTAAATCTGAATAAGAGTTATTAAACATATCTCACTTAACTCTTTCTCCAAAATCAAGCAAAATAAAGTTTATATGTAAAAACTTTCCTCTTCATTACTTAAACTTTGTTTTACTTAACCTCACTTAACTCTGATTATTTTTTCCCCAAGAATCCAAGTAATTGTACTTCAATTTCCCAAACAAGCATCTAACGATGCATATCTAACATACCCATATACCCAATAACAAAGATCATCACTCCTCCCTGTTTTTTTCCCAACTCCTCTGAGGGGCTGTTTGGATACATGTAACTCTCTGGAAGTATAAAAGTGATACTTACATCATGTTGAGTTACAGTGCACTTGCAACAAGTGGCACTTTCCAAAATGTGTTTGAATGTAATACTTTTTGTCACCTGCAAGTGGAAGAAAAATGGATTTAGTGTTTGGATGGTTGTTGAAAGTAGAGAGAAAATGAGTTCGGTTGTTTGGATGATTGTTGAAAGTGGATGTTAGTGAAAAATATGGTAAATTACCATTATTTTAAACAAATTAAATTGTAATTAGATTTTTATTTAATTTAAAATTAAATAATCTGTAAATTTATTATTAAACAACTTTTTTTTTATAATCAAAACAGATCATTTGACATTGAAAAAAAAAAGCAGCTCATTTGTGAATGTCTTTTCCAAACCAAGGTCTCCCAAATCAATATTTACATTTCCAAAGAAAACCAAAGTCTGTGCCTTTCCCCCATCACCAACTACACATCACCACCACCCTCGATTTTTTTTTTTCCTTTTCCATAGCTGCCGTGGCTTCTTCTTCATCCATTCCACCGGACCACCACTACGAGAATGATGATGACAACGTTCACCGCACTCTGAATCCCGTCAACGACGCCGTCGCCGCACGCATCTCTCTCCGGTCGTCCGCGAGTTGCCGGACCACCCCCGATGTTTATTTTTGCGGCTCCGCCGCCACCGCTACGGCTCCGTCTGTAGACGAGACGGGGTCGTCCACAGCAGCTATGGCTGGACCGAAACACTTGGCTTCTTCCCACGACTTCCTCCTCCCAATTTTATTTTTCAGCCTCTTTCTCTTTCCTCGCAGAGGAGACTTTTCTCATTTTTTCCAGGATGTGAAAAGTGAACAAATGGTGGGGGACAGGAACTGCCCACCTTTCTTGTCACCCCCAAAATCTGACTTTCATCCAAGCAAACCAAACACTAGAACTCGTGAGAGTTCAGCCACTTTCATCAAAAATCGCAAAATCCAGCCGAGTTTCCACGAACCAAACACGCCCTGATTGTAGGTCATTATTAATTTATGGCTAAATTTTAACTTGATACAACTCTCACAGTTTTTTAACTTAATACTCTCAAGTTTTATAGGTACTAACTTAATACCCTATCTCGACTTATATTTCTAATTTGATATCCATTTTTTCTTTTATTCCTAAACTCTCCTCCCCCCCGGCTGCTACTTCTCCCACCCACCCCGGCGGCCACCCCCTCCGGCGACGACCCCCACTACCCGCCTCTGGCCCCGACGACCCATCCTACCTGGCCCCGAGTCCGCGCTCCCGCTCGCATGCATCCCGCGTGCTGTCCCGAGCGCCGCCACGTGTTGCCCAGTGTGTTTCGGCGCACTGCCCCGCACGCCTCCACACTCTGCCCCGCGCCTGCTCGCGTGCTACCCAGTTCGCCACGCCCCCGGGCTTCCCCGCGTCGTCCGCTGCCATCCGCAGTCGGAGAAAGAGGAGGGGGGGGGGGGGTGGGGTAGAAAAGAAGGGACAATTTGGTCCTTTTTTTTTAGGGTATCAAGTTGGTACATATAAAATTTGAGGGTATCAAGTTGAAAAACAGTGATAGTTGAGGATATCAAGTTACAATTTAGCCTTAATTTAGGGTCCGACTATTGACACCCCACCCATTTCTAAGGACACCACATTAAAAAAAAAAAAAAAAAAAAAAAATTCTTTATTCCTATTCTACCCTCCCCTACTAAGCACACCCCATCCCTCCCTCTTCCTCCTCCTCCTCCTCCTCCTCCTCCTCCCCCCTGGCTCCTCCGACCCCCCCTCCTCCTCCTCCTCCCTGACTCCTCCTCCGAACCCCCCCATCCTCCTCCTCCTCCGAACCCCCCTCCTCCTCCTCCTCCTCCTCCCCGACTCCTCCTCCTCCGAACCCCCCTCCTCCTCCTCCTCCCCGACTCCTCCTCCGACCCCCCCCCCCCCCCCCCTCCCCCGGACCCACCTCCTCCTCCTCCGACCCCCCCTCATCCCGACCCGCCTCCTCCTCCTCCTCCCCCTCTCCGATTCCCGACGACCGCGACCGAAAAAAAAAATTGAAAAAAAATTTGGGCACAGTAGGTTCGACCTGTACTGGTCGAACGGACAAGGTCTGTTCGACCTGTATTGGTCGAACATGTCAAGACATGTTCGACCAATACTTGTCGAACAGACCTTGTCTGTTCGACCAGTATTTGTCGAGCGCATCGCGATTTTTTTTTGGGGTGTACTAAGAAAACGTTTGGGGGTATATTGGTCTTTTAACATGTTTTTTAATTTTTTTGGGGTGTCCTTAGAAATGGGTGGGGTGCCAATAGTCGGACCCTTAATTTATTACTACGTTGCTCCTTCTCCAAGTTAAAGTCTTTCTCGGAAGGAAGAAGAAGAGATCGACCCATGGCAACGATCGTGAGCTCGGCGAGCGGCCTCCTGGCGATGCTGGACGAGCCGCACCCGGCGCTCAAGCTCCACGCTCTAAGCAACATCAACTCCCTCGTCCATCTCTTCTGGCCGGAGATCTCCACCAGCGTCCCCGCCATGTATCAAACCCTAAACCTAACCCTAATTTTCTATTCCCACTTCTTCTTCTTCGTCTGGGGTTTCAATGAAATTAGGGTTTATGATCAATTCATGGACCTGTGCCATTAGCTTTTGTTGTATCTAGGTCGGAAATTACTGAAATTTGCATCATTGTCTGTTCGATGCAGTCAAGTTTGTACCTTTGGTCCCTGGTGTAGTCCCATGCAAAAGCCCTAATCCTAGCCCCAATTTCATTGCACTTCTTGTTTTTCTAGGGTTTCATGGGATTATGGTTTATGTGCAGATGTTTGTCCCGTGGCATTATATTTGATTTTATAGGCATAAGCGAAAATTTTGTAATTTTTTTGCATCGATTCCCGTTTGGCGAGGTCAAGTCAGACTTGAGTTGTTGCGAGTTAAGTCGCCGTTTGGCGAGGTCAAGTCAGACTTGAGTCGTTGCGAGTTAAGTCGAGAAGGGCCGTAGGGCAAGTTTGGTTAAGTTATGTTGAGTTGCAGGGCACGACCTCGAAATACGAGGCACGGCCGCGCTGTCACAACACAAGTATAGGCAAGACTAAGTGGGGAGGCACTGCCTCAGAGTTTCATTGCACGACCGAGTCGTTGCGTCCCAGAGTTTGGCACGAAAGACAAGTATGAGTCGGTGCATTGACGTTCCAAGCACGAGAACGGTCTAGAGGCAAGGGTAAGGACCGCAAACTCTGAAGTGTTGCTTCCGCAAAGTTGATATCGTTGGTGCGCTCTCTCTCAAATGTCCCACGAGAAGTCCATACAATAAGTCTATGTAATTTGCAAAACGTAGGAGAACAGTTTTTGACAAAACAAAAGATGGTTCGCGTAAGCACGGTTGGCTAAGTCGGGCTGGACATATACACCAAAATTGGGTCGACCTTAGCAAAAGTCAAGTGCGGGAATTGAATAGTGTCGGACGAGAATGAGTTAGACTTGATTGAGTAAATGGGATGATTATCGATAGGGGTGCTATCGAACGACGATGTTATCGTCGATGCGATATAGATGAGCTTGCTTGAAATTCGAGGAATGGTTCGAACGGAAAATTTGAAGAAGTCGATTTTGATTCAAATGATAGTTTTGAGGATTTGTCGAATGACTTCATCCCTGAGTGGTGTATGCGATAGCTTCAGGGATGTCGATCGATTGAGGATGCATGATGTCGATGAGTCTATCAGCAAACGTCGCGTGTATGCAAAGCCGTAGATTGGGTATCGTTGAATAAGTACATTTGGTTCCTGCCATGTAAGCCCTAACCCTAGTTTCTCCCATCCACTTCGTCTTGGATTTCAATGAAATTACGGTTTATGACCATTTCATGGTTTGTGCCATTAGATTTTGTCGGATCTAAGTGGAAAATTACTGAATTGTGCATTAATGGCCGTTCAATGTGGTCAAATTTGTACCTTTAGCCCTGATGTGTAAATGGTGAAACCCTAACCCTAGTTTTTTTTAATACTTCTTGTTGTATTTGATTTGTTGCACTATATTCGGTCGGATAGATCGATTTCTGCAAACGCAAGTTAACAATTTCTGAATTTTGCATCAATGTGCGCACAATGTGTTCAAATTTGTACCTTTTGTTTCCACCATGTAAAAGCCTTAGCCCAATCTATGCTTCCATGGAATTAGGCTATATCATCAATTATTGGAGTTGTCACATTAGATTTTGTCGGATGTCTTTTTTGGTAAACCCTAACTGGGAAAATACTGAATTTTGCTTCAATGACCATTCAATGCGGTGGTTGAGTTCGGACCTTTAACACAATGTTCAAACTATCAGTTTCGGACCCTGTTTACGCTTGTAAGTTCCAGAACCCCCTGCCTATGTGTATCGGGTTTGGCACTTTTGGGGTTTGAATCAAGACAGTTTTGGTACTTTCGACCTTTTCTTATCAGTTTCAGCCTAAACTGCGAACCTTGGCTTGGCCGTACTGGAATTAGGATTTCAAAAATCTCAGATATACATTGGAAACCTTCTAAATTTTGGAAGGTTATAGTATATTCAATCTTTCTACACTAAAGATCCGACCTTTTGTGTTGAAATTTGGGGAAGTTGCGGAGACGACTATTTAATGCCCTTTATTGTTCAGGGTTTTAGTCATATTAGTATTTTTGGTACGCTTGATAATTTCAGAAAGCTCCTTTGGTTTTCCTCAAAATTTAGCAAAAACGAGACCACCCTTCCCATTTTTGGACTACTTATGGGCATCCCTTTTGTTCATTGAAGTAGAGTAAAATTTAAACCTTTGGTGAAATATATTCGTAGAACAGTTGTTGTAATTGACCTTCACATAATGAACCTTAGAATTTCTGAATTGGCTTATGTTGCACAGAAGCAAATACGACACTATGTACATGGCAACACAGACACTACACAATACATACATGGAAACACGGACACGGCATGCCACACTGTATTTTGGAGTGCCTTTGTTGTCTCCCATATGTGTCCGGCACGGCATGAACATGGCACTGAATTTTGGAATGTCCTTGCTTCTTAGATCCTGAGGTAATATAGCTCAAGCAGAAGGATTTTGTTGTTTTGCAGTGAGAGTTTATCTGAAGATGAGGAGTTTGAACAGAGAGAACTGGCTTCATTGGTTGTTTCCAAGGTTATACACAAATTCCTACTGTTGATCTTCCGAGTTAATTTCAAATTAAAAATGACTAATTTATATATGTGACATGCTTGCTCTGGTATTCTATTGTTTTCAGGTCTTTTACTACCTTGGTGAACTTAACGACTCTCTGTCATATGCACTTGGTGCCGGCTCTCTGTTTGATGTTTCAGAAGATTCTGATTATACTCATACACTACTTGGTAGGGACAACTTTTTGTATTTCAAACATTTATTGGTGCCGATTGAGTCTGTTGGTAATCTTTGTTCTGGTGTATTGTTTAGCGAAAGCTATTGATGAATATGCCAGCATCAAGTCCAAAACCACAAGAAGTAGCGAAGAAGGAAAATTGTTGGATCGTAGATTAGAAGCTATAGTGGAAAGAATGCTGGACAAGTATGTTATTGTTACCTCAAGTTATACTATTTTGTTTACTATTCCATATTTGGTGATACTTTGTGTAATGCAGGTGCATTTCAGATGGAAAATATCAGCAAGCTATGGGGATGGCTGTCGAGTGTAGAAGATTGGATTGGCTAGAGGAAGCAATTACCTGCAGCGATAATGTGCAGGGGGCTCTTTCTTATTGCATAAATCTGGCACATTCTTTTGTGAACCACAGAGAGTATCGTTGTGAGGTAAGGATTCTTCTTCTCACAAGAGTATATGATTGACTCGTAATCAGAAAGAAAAACATCGAAAAATAGAATAAGTTGGGAAGTGTAATGATTAGGAAGGAGAAAAGAGGTGTAGCTGGAGTGACCAGTTTATCTGATATAAACAAGTATCCACATTGTATGTGGACACCATAGTACCATACCCTTTCCATTTATTACTAAGAACAATAGGACTTTGCTGAAGAAGTGTTTCCCTCCTGTTAAAACCGGACGGGCTCCATAGGTAAGTTGTTCTTTGTTACTTGAGGTTACTTGAATGTCCCAGGTGGTGAAGATGACATAGTTGTTCCTAATTAAAATGACCAAAACTAATGTGTTGAAGCAAAGTGCATGCAGAACAACATCAAATTATCTTCAATCATGCAAACGCATATGTTTTGGTTCACTACATTGTCGTTACAAAGGCATTTTGATACTTGTCACTACCCATAATTACTGTGTGATGCATAATAAATCCATTCAATAGTTATCTTAGAATTGTCTTGCTGAATGAGTAATCATACTCTTCCTTTTCTTCTATACTACAGTTTTCTTCTGTTGTGGTTTTCATGCTTTCTTTCATCACTTAGTTTTGCTTAATGCAAGCTTAACTTTCTGCAAGTACAGCTTTTTTCTGGAATTTCTGTATCCAGTGTAGAGTTCTATCTCGCTCCTACAATTCTTACTAAAATTAAATCAACTACTTTGAGATTTAATATATCCATTGAATAGTTATCTTAGAATTGTCTTGCTAAATGAGTGATGATAGTCTTGTCTTTTCTTCTTCTATACAACAGTTTTCTTCTGTGTAGTTTTCATGCTTTCTTTGTCATCTAGTTTTGCTCAATGGAACCTTAATTTTCTGCAACCACAACTTTTTCTTCGCTGGAATTTTTGTATCCAGTGTACAGATTTCTCTCCCCCATTAAACTTACTAAAATTAAATCAATACCTGTGAGATTTCTAACACATCCCACCTCCTTTAATATATGTATCCCTTTCATGAATTTTCTAAATGATTTCTCTTGCTGAATTCATGGATAGCAAGCCTGTCATGTAAGATGCAGGTAATTTGGTCTTTGAAAAGATAGGAAAACCACCAGTTCTATGTGCTTAGGAAGGTGCATCAGTAGCCTTCATGATACACTTAATGCCTATCATGGTTCTAACTGCCTAGGCGCTTGAACATTTTGGACATTCAAAACTATTTTACCACTGTTTTTTGTGTGTGTGCATAATATGCATATTTAAGGGTAGTGTTTTATGCATAACTAAGATGTAGAACAAAGATTTATGAAGTTATAGTCTTGTAAAAGTGAACCATAGGTCTATACTGCTTGCAAAACGGTTTTGTCAAAACATCTAGTCAGGTAATGCTCCGTCTAGGTGCCCACCTACGCCGCCAAACACCGCTGGCCCCCAACGGCAAAAGTGATGCGGAGAGCGGCCGCCTCGACCGCCATTTAGAACACTAATGCCTATTAAGTTGATCTTTTGGGTCATATTTTCTTTCTTCTACTTCATACTTTGAAAGATGACCACTTGTATGACTCACTCAGATCATCCTGAAACCATGACCTGAAATCAGACCCTTCTGATGCCATCCTAAAAATTCTCGTGGTTATGTGAATGATGTATGACTTCTTGTTAGACCAAATTGCTAATATTATGCATTTAGATAGTATGTTCTACTTTTAAAGCTAACACTACACACAATTCTAAAATCAAGTTCTTCTATATATAAGATATACAATTTTCTTATATACTATTGATGATTTGGCTTATTAAGGGATGACTTATGTTGTTTTTTCATGGAGTTGTATTTCATAAAATTTCATAGTAGAATTTTTGTTTTCAACTTATTGAAGTTACAGGGTTTTCAACTTCAGGAATATGTTTTGGTTTGTTATTTTCTGTTACAAGTTCTTTAAGAGCCCACTTGCTACTTCCTTCTGAAATGATATCATTGCTATTTTTTTTGGAACTTATGAATCGATACACGCTATATATATTTCATATTTGTTCCTTAAAAATGTTCAAGATAAATATGTTGCATTTCAACGAAGTCTACGTTGCGTACTGCGTATCCTCATGTACCGCGTTCCCATTTTCATTCTGCATTCCAAAGCGTTACACATTCCAGGTAAACACGGAAGTATCATTAACAAGGATTTTTAGAGTGAGATGGTAAAGGGAATATCGACACCGAGGACACAAACACACACATGAACCGTCCTGCACATGCTTAATTTGGATTGATAAGTCGTGGCAAGAGATATGTGCAATTTTGACAGCCTAATTTTCTGCAACTGTCTTTATTCTGCGGATGGGACCTGGATATTAGGGCTTGGTTTGGCTTGGCCCATTGTTAGGATGGGCAGAACGTAACGGGCTAGCAAAACTAGCCCTAGATGGAGGAGAAATACTTGTATTATAAGGATAGTCTTTATGATTGTTGGAATTCAATTACTTTCATCATTTTTTTTTGTTGGAGTCAAAACCTTGTAGTGGGACAGGACCCAAAAACTTGTAATCGGGCATTTAATCGGCTCTTTAAGAGGATTTTGCTAACACTAGTATTTCATCTTGAGATTTGCTTGAGCATTTGGTCCACCTTTTAGACTTTCTGAATTCTTCCAGATACCTTGATGTAACAGTTGTGGTCTTTGAAATTGGACATATAGCTTTCCAGAACCTATCTACTTTGTTTCTGTGTGTTAATCTTCTATATATATATATATATATATATATATAATAATAATATATATATATATATATATATATATATATATATATATATATATATATATATATAAACAAGCCTGTGAGCCCCTTAGCCTAGTGGTAGTGGTGAGGCATGCGGCCCGAGTGGTCAGGAGATCGATTCCTAGTGGGGGGCGTTCGACACAAATACCAGTTCCTATATATATATATATGTTAAAATGAGAAAGTGTAGACAAATTTGAACCGTTGGATTATTCATGGATTGATATTATCTACGGACATTATTTAATGTTAAATTTAACAATTATTCATTTTTCTTCACAAAATATGCCTGAGGAAATCAGCGGGCTCCTCCAATTCATCATTGAACCCATATGCCCAATGAATCCCCTATTGCATTCTCCGCAAGCTTCATTGCCTTCTACAATAACCGTAGTTCATGTTGATGCGGTGATAGTTTGACATCTACAGTCCCTATCAAACTTAAAGTGACATTTCAGTATGCTAATAGATTCCTATTTGAGGTCGTGGAAAAGTTTTCTACTTACATCATTGCCACAAAAATAGTACAATCAACCCGGGCATCAAGCAAAATCAGAATAAAAATACTATAGGAATGGCAAGATGAGATGGAAAAAACAATATCGTCTATCGTATGAAGTTCTTGATGGTGCTGGGTTCATGTTGGTGCTGCCATATTTGGTTCATGTGAGCTACACCATTGATTTGCCACTTTCCAAGCTTGTACAAGTGTTGTCCAAAGATCGCTTGGAGTGCCAACAATGGGAGCAACTGTGCAACAAAACGGCCACGTCGTTGCCACAATAAGACAGCTGGCTTGTCAATGTTGATCTATGGCGAGCTCATTACAGGTTCATCCCAATGAAGATGAACTTCATGGGTCTAATCATCTTTGCGGTTGATGAAGTTGGTCGATGTCACCGGAGAATACAATGGAGGACGGAGAAGATGGGAAGAAAGACTTGGCAGCCAAGCTGTGGTCAAGCTATTTACGGGTTCTTTGAACCTTTTTTTTCAGGAAGATTAATTTGTCATGTCACTGGAGAATCCAATGGAGAATGGATTGAAATATCAGCTCTTGAGTTAATCCAACAGCTCAGATTTGTTTCTCACTTTCTTATTTAACATCTGTTTCTCACCTGATCTTAACTCTCTCCACCCTCTATATGTATATGTGTGTGTGTGTGTGTGCGTGTGTTCAAATCAAGGTTCGCAGTATCAAAATCGGTATCGGACCCTTCCTATGAGTATCGGCACTATCGGTGGTTTCGGATCGGATTATTTGGTATCGGAAAACAAATAATTATTAAGAAATTATTGAACTTTTAGGAAAAAAATATTTTATACTTTTAGGCATAATTTTAAGTATTTCATGTGTTGTCTCTTACTAATTTTGGAATTGACTGAAATAGTAGTCACCTTTGCTGATTGGATTACCTACGATAGATAAGTTTTTTCTTTTACATGCTTTTACAATCTTACTATGCTTTTACACTGTTACTGATTGGTCTTTTTCATTCATTTTTCTTTACCGAATTGACTGAAAAAGAGACCCCCAATGTCAGGTGTCAATATTGGTCTGTATCGGATCGGGACATGTCAAACCGAATCGGTATTGGCCGTATCGGATCGGGACATGCCAAACCGAATCGATAGTAGTTGTGTTTGAGTTGGATGGGTCTTTATAAGATAACCACATTGTTATGCTTTTCTGATTACAGGTTCTGCGTCTTCTTGTCAAAATATTCCAGAGATTACCTTCTCCTGATTTTGTAAGCATCTGCCAGTGTCTAATGTTTCTTGATGAACCTAAAACTGTGGCTGGTTTAGTGGAGAAGCTCTTGCGATCTGATAGCAAGGTACACATTCTGTCCTTCTCTGGAGTTTGCATGTTCTGGATGCCTAAACTGATGTTCTGTTACTCAATGTGGTTTTCAGGATGATGCTCTCTTGGCCTTCCAGATCGCCTTTGATCTCGTAGAGAACGAACACCAAGCTTTCCTACTAAATGTGAAAAACCGCCTCCAGGATTCGATGTCCCAAACATCAATTCGGGTAAGCGCCGAACAATCAGAAACTGTAGATCATGGATCTTCTGCAAATGGAAATGCAGGCTATGCTAATTCTATAAGCGAGTCAGGAGAGGTTCAAATGGTTGAGGGCGCAAATACTCCCAATGGAAGTGCACACATCATTGATCCGAGTGAAGCTGCTTATGCTGAAAAGCTTGCCAAAGTTAAAAGGATTTTGTCCGGAGAAACATCAATACAGCTTACATTACAATTCCTATATAGCCACAACAGGTGACTCACATGATGCATTTGATCATAATAGGTCGACGTTTATATTGTTCTCTTAGTTCATTGTATAAATTACTGTTTATCATCATTTTCATGAATGTAGGTCGGATCTTTTGATATTAAAGACTATTAAGCAGTCGGTAGAAATGAGAAACAGTGTATGCCACAGTGCAACTATATGTGCTAACGCACTAATGCATGCTGGAACGACCGTGGACACATTTCTAAGAGAAAACCTGGTAACTTTGTTTAATCTTACACTTTAAACTTTTCGTGTTTGCTGTATCTAATGGAGAGCAGCATTAACTGGTGAAAAGTAATGTCGTATATGAATTGGCAGGAATGGCTCAGCAGAGCAACGAATTGGGCCAAGTTCAGTGCTACTGCTGGGCTCGGTGTTATTCACAGAGGCCATCTTCAGCAAGGCAGGTCTCTGATGGCACCATACCTACCCCAGAGTGGTGCTGTTGGTGGTGGCAGTCCGTACTCTGAAGGTGGTGCACTCTATGCTCTAGGTCTAATTCATGCTAACCATGGTGAAGGCATCAAACAATTTCTTCGAGAAAGCCTAAGAAATACTAGTTCCGAGGTAGTTCTTTCTCCATTTTAGTCTCTGGTGTCATTTCTGCCCAATTGCTGACTCTAAAGCACAGAACTAACTAATGCTGGTTTATTGTTATTCAGGTTATCCAGCATGGGGCATGCTTAGGTCTGGGATTGTCCTCTCTTGGAACTGCAGATGAGGAAATATACGACGAGGTCAAGAATGTTCTTTACACAGATAGTGCTGTAGCTGGTGAAGCTGCTGGTATCAGCATGGGATTGCTTATGGTTGGGACTGCCAGTGAGAAGGCGAGCGAGATGCTTGCATATGCACATGATACACAGCATGAGAAGATTATTCGGTAAGTATTATGTTTCATATATCATATTACCGTACTTGTTTGATGTGTATAGCCATAGTCTTCGCCTATCTTATCCATTGCATTGCATTGTGTCATGTTCATTAAAGAGTGTGTGTGTGTGTGTATTCATTAAAGAGTATATATACTTTTCTCTATATATGTTTTTTTTATGTGAGGGACATGCCCGGTTATGCTTGCAGATCCCAAGTTCTATCAGCTTAATAAAAAATACAATACTATTGAAAGCGGGTTTGGGATATTTCACCCTAAAAGGTTCCTACACCTTTTCGGAGCGTGTGTCTAGATCTTGGCGTAAGTGGCAGCATAATAACTTTGTGTTTGTTTGTGGTGCCTTTCTTTAATTGTTTGGGGGTCCATTTATTCCCCATGGATGTTCATATCAATGGAAGTTATAAAATAAACTTGCATGATACATGTACATATAATATGTGCAATTCCATCTAATTTTCTTTCATAGTGTAAGCTTGATAAGGTGGCGCAAGTTTGGGTCCTTTAGACTAAAATTAGGGGTGTATAGTAGCTAAGTAGTTAAAAACCGTTATATATCGGTTATATAACCGATATATAACGGTATCGGTCCGGCACCGATTTTTTTTTTTGTTTTTTGGGAAAAAATGGGTAAAATATCGGTACCGATATTATCGGCCGATATGACCGATATATCAGTAAATATCGGTTTTGAAAAAAACCCAATATATAACGGTTAGGTTTTGTTAAAACCAAAAGTCGGGAAGAGGGAAGTACAAGGTCACGATGTGTTATAGATTCACTCTCCTCGCTTGTTCACGATGATGAATATATGGAGGATGAAGAAGATGAAGATGAACAAAATAGGGAAGAAGGTGGAGAAGATGGTGATAGTGAAAACGAAGAAAATAAAGTTGAAGTTGAGACTAGTGAAGATTATTAGATGTTGAAACTGGAAAGTTGAATTTGGATCTTTTTTGTTTTCATATTAGTTGACCCGTTTTGAAGTAGTACTTTTTATATTGTATTGTTGGTTTGGGTATGAACCTTTTAGTTTTAATGCTTTAAGAAACACTTCTTGCATATTTTATAATAGATAACTATTAAGTGTGTTGTTTATATATAAACCTTGTGTTAAAAATGTAAACCGATATTTACGTTATAAATCCGATATATCAGTGATATATCAATAACTCTACTGGACCGTTATCATGAAAAAACCATTTTTACTGCATAGTATAGTAGGCAAGTTTTAAAGCTTGTGGTTCTTATGACTTAGATTTTCTGTTATGGTTTTGGGATCTAATATAATCCTATGCAAATCTTGTTAAGCATATACACATAATTTGATATGAAGTGTTCAATAAAAAAGCAAATAGATAGTACTAACTTAGATATTTCCAGCCATAATTCAGGTACTAAATACTAATCTAGAATAAGAAGTAAGAATGGTTGGAAAGTTCTACAAATGATAGGATCCAAGGAAACATCATCATGGAAAGAGAACAAATATATGTCAAAAGAAAAGGGTAAAAAACAAGATTTGCTTATTGAGAGAAACAATCGTCGGAGTAAGTCAATCATCACTCTTGGAAGTTGGAATCCTTGGTGGTCGCTTGCAACCAACAACATCCACTGCCTTGGCTCACAGGGACAATGTCTTGGGCCAAAAAGCAACGTGGGAGGGGGCGGCACAGGGGCGGGGTTTGCAGGTGGAGGGAGTGCCGCCGGCAGGGTGGGGGTACGGGAGAGGGAGGGAGGGTTAGGGTTAGATTTCTAAAGAAGCTTAGTTTTTTTTCCTCTTTCTTTTTTCTTTTCAAATGTTTTAGGGGTAAAAGAGTCATAAATGGTCATTTGCCATGCCCATGCCTGTTAAATATAACGGTGGACTAACGGAGGGTTGAACTTGGAAAACATTAAATAGTTTAGGGTATTTAGTTGATAAAAAGTAGTACAAGACTACAAGGTATTAAAGTGAAAATAGTTCATGGTATTTAAGTTAAGATTATCCTAAGTTTTGTTTATATAAACAAGTTTTAACTACTTGAGGTCAGCTTTTGCTAGAATATCATTCAAGAACAGTACCATGTCCACCGAGTGAAGCTTTTTTTGCCTGTGCTACTTAACAAGGAAAAACTAACCCAATATTTAGACTGCTTTATCTGAACAGTCACTATGCTACCACTAAATGTCATGACTCATCATTCTGCAAACTTTCAGGTTTCTGCCTTAGGTGCTAAATAAAACATTTATGCTCAAGTTTGGGAATGGGCTATCCAGTGGATGAATATATGACAAATTTAAACAAGGTTGCCCCTTCTGTATTTTCTTTTTGTTAACATAAGTTCAAAATGTCTGGCAAGCCTACGCCTGTTTTTCGAAAATTCACCGCAGCATTTTTGTTCCGCTTCATGGGCAGAACAAGTTAATCGTGTTAAAAGGGGTGAAGTGAACCACCAAATGCTATCATTCTGCAAACTTTCAGGTTTCTACCTTCGGTGCTAAGTAAAACATTTATGCTAGGGTTATCCACTGGATGAACAGAACGATTTCAAACAAGGTTATACCTACTGAATTTTCTTTTTGTTGACAGAAAGGTCAAAATGGCTGGCAACCCTTTCCTCGTTTTTCGAAATTTACCGCAACTTTTTTGTTCCTTTTTCTGGGCGGAACAAGTTAATCATGTTAAAAGGAGGTGAACCACTCTATCCTGGTCAACATGACAAGCAGGTTAGAGAGCGATAAAGTCTAGCGCTCTATCTGTTGGCAAGTCAATCATGCTACGGAGGGGTTATCTCTAGGAATGTAAACTGTGTACGTAGGTATTTCCCTATTTTTGTCCATTTCCTCATAGAGGATATTGTTTCGAATACAAATATCATCATATCGGCTGAATAAATAGATCCCTCTCCATATTTGACTAAAGCATACTCATCCAAATTGGAGATTGCACCCCTATTAATATCCTCCCTTAACCCTTTATCAGAAACCACCTTATGGTGTTTCCATTGAAACTAGATCTAGGAAGCACGGACACTCTAAAAAGGGTGGCCGCATCGTGTTGGACACGTATCGGACATTCCACAGAAACGTATTGGACACTCCAAAATATAATATGACACACCAAAATGGGTGCACTGTCCTTGTCGCTGTTTCCTTCCTGTGTCGTGTCATATCATATCCATGTCCTTGTAACATAGAACCAGATTGATTCTACTTTTGGGGCCATGCTTATGTAACTACGTTAGGAACTTATTAGGCCAAAATATTCTGCAGGAGGAGCATGAAATAAACAGTAGTTAACATCAGAGGTTCGGTCTAGATTATGTTGTTAATTTTGGATCTTCGCACAGAAAATTAATTTTAGGTTATAACTTTCTGTAAACTGGTAGTCCCTTTTGACCTTCACTCTGGCACTGGTCGCTAGAAAAACTTAGTTCGCTGTGGTCCCTTAATGAATAGAAATTGTTCGATGCAGCTGTAAACAGTATACAACTGGCAGTTGTGTACTGTTTGAACTGCATATATTGTTTTTGATATCTGTCAATTTTTTATAGTTGTACATATTAACTGTGTAGACGGAAACAGAATCAAAAACTTTTTTCAGGGACCTGCCATAGTGGAGAGGTCTTACCTGCACCAGTTTACTACAAATTACAAGAACCTAACTTTTTATACAAAGGTAACAGTACCAGAACCTGCTATGAAATATGAATGTTGAAACAAAAGATATAAATGAGCAAAGTACTTGTAACTTATGACAATGTTCCATTGGATTACTATGATTAACTAAATTTACCTATCAGCCCTGAAAGAACCACCTGTAAAAATCTGAATTATCATCAAGCTTTGTGCTTGACATTATCTTTATCTTGACCAGTATGGTGACTGGTCTATATGTTCATTTTTATCCCCATATCAGGAATTTACTCCATGTTTACACTCATGCCTTTCATTTCCTACACTTGTTTATTGGTGTTTAACATTCTGCAGGGGACTATCACTGGGAATTGCTTTGACAGTTTATGGAAGGGAAGAAGAAGCTGATACGCTGATTGAACAATTGACAAGTGATCAAGATCCAATACTTCGTTATGGTGGTATGTACGCATTGGCCTTGGCCTACAGTGGAACGGCAAACAACAAGGCCATCCACCAGCTACTTCATTTTGCTGTATCAGATGTTAGTGACGACGTGAGAAGGACAGCTGTCCTTGCTCTTGGATTTGTTCTGTACTCTGAACCTGAGCAGGTCTGTTTGCTCTTAGCTGTTAATATAACTATAATTGCAGGAAGGATTCCTTTTACCCTATTAGTGAAAGAGATGAGCCATAATGCCATCAATTAATTTTTTTCGTTCACATGTTATTTTTTGGCTTCTGAAATATCATAGATAAATAAAGCTATGAATGGAAAACAAGATTGATTTGTGGTTACTTGGCTCCAACTAACTCGATTTTTTATTTGCTCTTTAACTGTAATATGCAATATTTTCTCTTTAATTCTATTTTCTTTCTGCATTTTGAGGTAATTGTGTTTTGCAGTGACCTACAAAATACGCAGATGAAAAAGAATTGAAATTAGTTTTTTTCCCCATTTATTCCATTTGAATGGGATTTGATCTGTATTCAAATTTGCAGACTCCAAGAATTGTTTCCCTTCTCTCTGAATCATACAACCCACATGTGCGGTATGGTGCAGCCCTAGCAGTAGGCATATCCTGCGCTGGTACTGGTTTGAGTGAAGCGATATCCTTGCTGGAGCCACTAACGTCAGATGTAGTTGACTTTGTTCGCCAAGGAGCCCTCATAGCGATGGCCATGGTTATGATCCAGATTAATGAATCCTGTGACTCACGTGTGGGAACATTCAGGTATCTTTTGTTATTTACTCAAGATGGACCCCAACCTTTTATTTACTCTTTATGGTTTACTTTATAGTACTTCTATGTTTTAGGCGCCAGCTGGAGAAAATAATTCTTGATAAGCATGAAGATACAATGAGTAAGATGGGTGCCATCTTGGCCTCTGGAATTCTTGATGCTGGTGGTCGCAATGTCACAATTAAGTTGCTCTCTAGAACAAAACATGATAAAATCACTGCTGTTGTTGGGCTTGCAGTCTTCAGCCAATTTTGGTATTGGTATCCACTTACGTATTTCATAAGCCTTGCTTTCTCGCCCACAGCTTTGATTGGACTCAATTATGATCTAAAAGTCCCAAAGTTTGAGTTCTTGTCAAATGCCAAACCTTCCCTATTTGAATATCCTCGCCCAACCACACCGCCTACATCTGCATCAGCAGTTAGGCTGCCGACTGCAGTTTTATCGACTTCAGCTAAAGCAAGATCTAGAGCTAAGAAAGATGCAGAGCTAAAAAGCAACTTGGAGAAGTCCACTGAAGATGTGTCGACTAGCTCAAGTTCAGGAAAGGGACCTAATTCTTCGGAAAAGGATAATAACACAATGCAGGTAAGCCTGTTTTCATTGTTGGCTCCACTTATCTTCATAGTGATTGTTGCAAGTAAATGATTATCTTGTTTGTGAAGCCTTATTTCTGGTGCTCCCAACAGTAAGGATTGATTCACTGATGACCCCTTGTATAATTTTGCTTTTGTTGGTATACTATATGTTGAACCAAGATTGTGTTCCTCGACACAAATTTTAAGTTTACGTTGCATCTTTCGTTAAGATTTGTGAAAAACTAGCCATGTCATGGTTCCTGATTCCTGTACGCAGAAGTTCTGGTGCAATCCCAACAATACCTCTGATAAATTTTAATACATGCTGGAGGATACTATAAGGATATGATTCTGTACTAGTGCAAGCCGTGCCTGGCTATTTATAGTTTTGCTCATAGTTGCCTTTTGTAATGACCTTACTACGTTGAACCTGCTCTCAACCCCGCCTTCCAAGTCTTCCCCAGCTTGGCTTTATGAAGGAACTAGTCCCAACTATTAAATCACGAGAGAGAAATTCTTATTTTTTTTATTGTTGTTATTATTATTTGGCTGTACTGTATTGATGCTTAGAACTGAGAAGTCTCGTGATCTTTTATTTTAGGTGGACGGTACTGTTGATAAAAAGGTTGAGGCTGAACCAACCTTCGAGATCCTGACAAACCCAGCAAGGGTTGTCCCTGCACAAGAGAAGTTCATCAGATTTTTGGAGGGTGGCAGATATGTCCCAGTCAAGCTAGCTCCCTCGGGGTTTGTCCTATTAAGGGATCTACAGCCATCAGAAGCAGAGGTACTTGCTCTTACCGACACACCATCATCTATGGTCTCACCTGCGAGCGGCCCTGCAACAATAGGACAGCAAGGTTCAGCTTTGTCAGCAATGGCCGTGGACGAGGAGCCTCAACCACCACAGCCGTTTGAATATTCCACATAATCGGGACCCCTAAATGTGGTGGTCGTCCTTCGTTTCCCAGATGCAGAAAAGTTCAAACTTCTTCTTTGGCCTTCTCTTTTGGTGTTCGATTTTGTTATTATTTTTCTCTACCCCCAATAGGTTATGCCAATGTATCGGGGGAAGAATGATGTAGAACTAAACAGAGGAAAAGGCAAAGGGGATCTGTCATAGATGTAGGGCAAATGGTATCCCTCTCACCTAATTGTTTTTTCTTGGTTAGTGCCAGTCATAGCTGTATTCATTAGCATTCGTTGCTCCCCTTTTGTGAAACCCGTGTTAAGTAGAGGATTCTTTGATCACTGAAACGAGGCTTGTTTAAAACACGATATCTTTAGATTCCTTTGCATGTTTGCGGGATAGTTGAATTAGCAACTTCTTGTTCACTTAGTTGTGCTTCTTGTGTTTCATTCTATACCGGCATTGTAACATCATTGTTGCTGTTGTCCTGCATTTCAGAGGGCTAAAGTTCATGTCAGTCAAATTATGTTCACCATTGTGAAATATTCAATGTATGGATAGTTAAACATGTTGAACGAGTTGTTGAAAGTATCAATCAAATTGAACCATATGCAGATATGTACCAAAAAAAGAAAAAAGAACGATATGCACATTATGTTGTTTTTCCAACCTTCAACATGGTTGTTTTGTAGCGTTGATTACTTCGTACCATTAAGGAGAGTACAAACCGGACATGGGAGTGAATGCTGGTCTTTATATATTCAAAAGCACCTATTATGAAATTCCAAAAAATATCCTTACCCGAGTGAAGCCTCCTAATCTAGTATTTTAGGTGGTCTTACTTCTTTCTTGCTTTCTTGATTCCTGCATTTCAATTGCCTTTTCCTATTTCAAACATCTCTACTATTATAGTGCGGTTTGGAAATGGCTCATTTCAAAGAAAATTCAAAAATCTTTCTAATCCCAACAATGTATCTCCGAACGTAGTTAAGAATAAGATTAAAGTCCTAAATTTTTCTAGCTACCTAAATATATAACAAGTCCTAAAATATATTCATTATTCAAATTATATCTAAACTAAATATATGATATTATCTAACTAAATACGTATCCAAAATTCTAAAAACATATTTATAATAATTTCTAACTAACATATATATAAATCATATTTAAAATATTTTAATATAATTTAAATTATTATCTATTTTTTTAACAATTTGTTTAGTACGTGCGTCACGTGAACGTGACTCGTATTAAGTAAGACGTATTGTGACCAGATCTATTCTAAAACCTTGTCTTGCTTTGTTCTATCACAGAAAGGCTCTTACGGTCACTTTATCTCTGGTCTGCCTATCAGTTATGCAACTACTCTCTTGTGAGTTCTGGTTTGATGATAATGAAAGACATAAAGCAAGTATTATGAATCCCCTTATAGAGCATAAAATTTGACATCCTACCTTCTCCGCATCAAGAGTGAAACATCCTAATCTAGTATTTTAGGTGGTCAATCTCCCATTCATCAAATCCATTCTCATTACTGTTACGACATGGTGATACAAGAATAAAAATGTCTTTATGTTGTAGCACTCATCCCACTATGTTGATCCAAATGTCAACTTGGACTCTGAACACGAGTTATGATCTATATAATCTCATTATAGTGTGTGTAATGTGGTTGGAAGGAATTTTTTCCCCCCTTCCCTTTTTAGTTTAAAACCGACGGGGGAAAGAAAACAAAACATAAGAAAAAAAAAATGAACATAGGCCACCGTGCGTTGCATGGTGATTTGCTCCAAAGATAGAAGATTTGGCAGGAGCAATTGACATTGCACTTATCAGTACTATAGAACCGCTCTCAAACCTGTAGAATGATATCATAGAATTTCAAATGCAAGCTAACAGTTCTTTGGTGTGGAAGTAATTAGTTGGCCATCGATTGCTCCTTTTCTTATGCGATCATTGTAGACAGACAGTCAGGTTGAGCACCTTCTCTTTCCGATTCAAAATAGATACATGTGCCTCTCATAAGATAAGTCGGTACAAGTGACTAACTCTGAATGATCAAGGATGTTGGCTCGAATTTAGAATATATCTGTTACGTCCCAGAACCAGAATACTGGCAAGTGGGGACGGACAAGACCACCTACGTAATACCAAAGTATGCCAGTACTCTGAAATCGCGTATAAGCTGTCAAGACATGGGGGTTACTTCTACAAGCCAACAGTCGATCCTAGATCAAGCAATCCTAGATACCTCAATCACATGCAATTATACAAGTGCAAGAAGTATGATCATCAGAAATACAATAGTAAAGCGTCCCAAACCATATATACATGGATGATCATGAAACTAGTAATACAAGATGGAGGAACTAGCAAGAGTATTAGTCATACATGATAAGCTCTAGCTGCAGTCTAGAATACGCACATCATGTTTATGCCCGTAGGCTAAAGGTCAAGGACGAAAACACGAACTAAATACGTGCTTGGAGGCTAAACGCCACAAAAGAATAATGTACATATCAAGTGGGAGAATGAAACAAGAAACCCACTCAGGTACTCTGGTGCTCCAGATGGTCACCGTCGTGTAAATGGTATGAAAGATCCTCTGGGCTTCTCTATCAGATCTGGCCAAACAAAACCAGATCAAACCCCCAATAGCAAGTACTACAAAGGAAGCCAAACTATGAACTAAAACCAGCAATCACTAACATCAACAATTAGAGATACAAATGAGTAAGGGCAGATCGAGACTCGTGCACTACCAATGCACTTATCCCGAACATAGGAAGACAATAAGTAAGCATCTTGGAACATAAAGTAATTGTCATGCAACATAAAGTAAAGTGTAGACATGTTAAGTAAACAAAAGCTTGAGAATATATAAATGCAATTGAACATGTGAACTTGTGAGATAGCTGGGTCATAAGAGCATGGTGACCCAGCATAGGGAGTCATGTATAGCTTGTGAGATAATTGAACATGTGAGCATGTAAGAATTATATACAAAGACAATGATAAGTGAACTTAGAAACTAATTCGGAAGTCAAGTTACAACCCTTAAACCAAACAAGGACCTGAGTTGTAACCCTTCTCCTGAACAGAACTTAGTCTCTAATCATTGTGCATCATAAGGATCATGTAGAACATGTGAGTACTAAATAGGACGACAAATGATATGATAACTTAGGAACCATTTCGGAAGCCAAGTTACAACCCGTAAATCAAACAAGGACCGGGGTTATAACCCTTCTTCCGAATAGAACTTTGTCTCCGACCATTTATCGATGAAAGTAAGCATAAACCATAGTGTACTGAAATAAACATACGAACACTGCCTAGACAAAACTAGACTGAATTGGACTGACTCCATCCATCGATCATGGCTAAGCAATGAGTACGGCTTGATACTTTAACTAACTAGGGTTATCACAAGCCTAGTTACTAACAAGATACAAAGAGATTTCCAAGTCCAGTTACCCGCCTGCTGCTATCGGAGTGACCCCAGCAAAAGAAAATAAGTATAGCAGACACACTGCAATAAGATACATGTGTCCTAAGGAGGTGCCCCACTCGACGGTGAGTATAAGGGCGGGATCAAACGGGCAACAGGTAACTGGAAAAGTCTCTTCATGAACTACTTGATCAATCTAGTCATTAATACTAGCCAGATTCAGTATGAATCCCTGACCGTGGTCATCAGAAATCTATGTCTTAGACATGATGCAATACAGAACATGTAGCTTGTACAAACACACTCAAGAGAAACACCCACGGTGTCCAAATCATTCATTACTTGTAAGACAATAAAGCCGTCGCAACAACATCTTAATTAAGCATGTCATGTTAGGTTTACTTGTCATGTAAAGAGTATTTGTCAGTAGTGCGCCTCGACGGACCACTATCATGTAAGCAAAGAAGGGACGTGTTCTAGAGTGCACCACGGAGGGTCACTATCATGTAAAACAAAGAAAGACATGTTCAAGAGTGCACCACAACGGGTCACTATCATATAAATCAAGGAAAATGCATAAATAATGAGAGATCACTATAAAGAAATTCTAAACATGGCATAGATTGTAAAGTACAATAAATTCGGAAAAGCATGGAAACACATATCATATCACATAATAAATATTCGAATGGAAAGACATATCCTGACATGTGAGAAGGGATAAGTAAAAATAACTAATTGGCATAAAATAATAATTGAATCTGTGCTAGTGTTAGGTGTACAAAGGGTGTACAATTATTTTCTAACTATACAAAGTCATCTAATCATGATAAGACTTTATTACAGTCGAAGGAAACCTCAAAAACGTCAAGTACAAAAAATATGCCAAAAAGATCAGAACTATGATTGAAATTATAGCATATAAAGTCTGATTAAAGTGAAACAAGAATGTTCTTGAAGGCAAGACAAAGATCTACAACTTTCATGTTTTGAGTTTTTCAAGATTTTAGCTACAAAATAGCTTAAAGAGTAAAAATAGTCATTTGGAGTGACCCGCGCGCAAGTTGCGCGAGCAAAACAGCCCACGGCACACGTTGCGCGGCAGAAAATCGTGCGGACGCGCGACCACGCAAGTTGCGCATTGCGCGCGGGCAAAAACCCCCACGGCGCACGTCGCATGGGTGCACGGCAGAAAATCGTGCGGACGCGCAGCCGCACAAGTTGCGCATTGCGCGCGGGCAAAATAGCCCACGATGCACGTTGCGCGCAAGCACGGCGCGCGGCAGAAAATTGTGCGGGCGCGTGGCCACGCATGTTGCGCATTGCGCGCGGGCAAAATTGCCCACGACACACGTTGCGGGCAAGCACTCCGCGTGGGTGCGCGACAGAAAATTGTGCGGGAGCGCGACCGCGCAAGTTGCGGATTGCGCGTAGGCAAAAATGCCCACGGCGCACGTTGCGCGCAAGCACGGCACGCGGGTGCGCGGCAGCAAAAATATTGCGCGCGGCACTGTTCATCGTCCCGACAGCACCAAAAGGTATGGGGAATCCATGAACACGAAAATGACATAACTTTCTCATACGAAGTCGAAATCAAGCGGTTCAAAAGCCAAAATTGGGTAGAATAAATTTCCTCCTGTCACCCTCGAAATCCGTGTTACGTATTTTCGTATACGTGTACATATTTTGGGTCCGTATTTTTATTAGCCATGGTTAGCTAGTCATGATTTTATTTTTAGCATGTTGCATTGGCATGGTTATTTTGGCATTTCATTGGTTATGGCTTAGCTTGGTTCGGTTTAGCTTGGTTTGGTTTGCTTTTGGGTTCATCATGAGCCAAAAGAAAACCCCTACCTACTACCACCATCATCATTTAAAACCCAACCCCCTTTCTCTCTCATCTTTACTCTTCATTTATTTCTTCATCTTCTTCCTCTTAACTTCTCCACATACCAAGAGAAGCTTAGGCAAGTACAACTTGCTTCATGGAGAAACTCCATTTTTGTTGTTCTACTGTCTTCCTCGCGAGATTCTAAGATACTTTAGAACTTGGCATTTTTCATTTTGATGAATATTTTCTTGTAGATCTAAGTTTATATTATTTTCGGTTTTTTTTTTTGTTTTGATCTATTAAACTTTATTATTTTCATGTTTTGATTGTTCCATGTTGTAGAGAATTCAATTTTACCCAAAATAGACCTTTGAAAAGTTAGATTTTGACTTATTTTGAGGAAGTTATGGCCAAAAGTATTTTTGGCCATGTCTATGTTTATCTGTCCTGATTTTGGCAGGAACGATGAATAGTACCGTATGAATAGTATCGCAGCTACATGAATAGTACTGCAGCCGTATGAATAGCACCACAGCCGCAGGAATGAATAGTGTCGCAGCCGCATGAGCATGAATAGTGCCGCAGCCGTGTGAATAGTACTACAGCCGCATGAATAGTACCGCAGCCGCATGAATAGTACCGCAGCCGCATGAATAGTGCCGTAGCCGCATGAATAGTACTACAGCCGCATGAATAGTACCGTAGCCGCATGAGCATGAATAGTGCCGCAGCCGCATGAATAGTGCCGCCACTACTAAAATCTGTCAAATCAGCGACGCCTCAGGACGTCACTAAATAGGAAAAGTACGTCGCTAATATCGATTAGCGACGTATTTAGCGACGTTTGCACGTAGTCGCGATTAACCTAGTCGCTAAACAGCAAAACGTCGCAATACGTCGCTATTGCGACGACACTTAGCGACGCTGACACGTCGCTAATTCAGCGAGTACCAGCGACGTAAAACGTCATCATTTACCGACGTAACCTAGCGACGTTGAGCGACTTGACATGCATCGATGCTGACCTGGCTTGAGAGCCAAATGGCAACGTTCTGCAACTTTGTTACGTCGCTATAGTACCGACATATAGCGACTTTTAGCGACGACTTACGTAGCGATGCTTAGTGACGATCAGCGACGGTATTCATCACAATTAGCGACGTTGTGATACTTACTTAACGACGTTACCTTCGTCGCTGAGAGTCGCTGAACGTCGCTAACATTGAAAAAATTACAACATTTGCAGCATCCCCTGCAGCATTTGCAGCATTTGCAGCATCCCCTACACCATTTGTTACAACAACGACGGTGTGTATCACGAACACAGTATTAAACAACACAGATACACACAATCATGAACACGTTTGAAACACAATCTCATCAATCAACACAGATATATGAAAATTTGTAACAACAATGTCAAACATAATGGTCCACATAAGAATAATGTATGTATAACCACATAAAAGACCCAACAATGGGCCATCACACAACAATATATATGTCGACTACGGCTGATCAGGAGGAGCATCACCGCTCCTGGAAAGAAGGTAAGCATACTGCTACGGTGTAAGAACCACCGACGACGATGAAGGAGGAGGCAATGCAACCGCTGGAGAAGAAGGCAGTGTAACCGCTGGAGATAGGTGCGTCCGCGTCTCCTCTAGGGCTTGCAGTCTGGCGCTGCATTGCTCCATGCAAGCCGCTATCCTAGTAACGGTGTCGTGAATGGACTCCTGTGTCCCCTGTACGTGCTGCACGGTGCGCTCGAGCTCGTCAAAGCGTGCGGTGACCGACGCAACGTCCCCTTGCGCCTGAGACCCTGGCTGCTCAGCAATCCTCCTCAGCATATCGTCGCACATCTGGCGGGCAATGGTCTCCTTGACTCGGGATGACTCGGCCTGTGACGGTTGTGAATGCGCACTGGAAGAGGGAGCCCTGGATGCCTGCGTCGCAACAAATGTGCCGTAGGAACCCGTACCGTAGTACGTACCCCTCTAAATACCACCAACAACGGTCTTCCAGAGCTCGTCCTCCGACTGAGGCGGAGAGGGCTACGATGTACCAACCCCTTCCTCTGCCGGTGCACTAGCACTCGCACGCTCATCACGTAGCCTAACATACTCGTCCTAGAAATCATTGTGCATCTCTATACATCAGTACTTACATAAATTAGCCTAATAAACATCTAAAATATTTAATTATTATTAAGTATATGGTTATCTGTATATTCTTCAAGTTGTGTTAAAAATTAATGAAATCTAAATTAGTACTTACATAGCTCTGAGTAGTCCGGTCGTCGATGAGCTTCCCGTCCTTCCGATGGGTGGCCAGGAAGACGGTCACCATGTTTGCATTCTCACCCCTCCGTACCTGCATGTTTGTTATATTTTATTCTTTAGTAAAATAAAAAATTATATACTCCTACTATCAATAAAATCTTATATACTGCAATAAATTACATACCAGACGACGAAAATGCTCCGTCATAGAAATCGATCCACCACACCACTTTCCGGCCCTCGTCCTAGCCGCCTTCGCCTTCTCCGACCGCTCTCTGTACTGGGGCTCCTCAAATCGAGCCCTCATCGTGGTCCACTGATCAGGTGTGATCCAACCAGCAATCGGCTTTCCGGAGCGCTGACGAGCTTTCTGATCGTCAATTGCATCACGGATCAACTTGGCGACGACGGCAGGAAACTGCCTCTCAATCTGCTCGGCCCGGTGTGGTGGATAAAAATAAGTCCTCTACAAGAATTACAAATTAAAATAATAAGTTCTAAAAAATGCTTAAAATTATATTAAACATACTAAATTAACTACTTTAGTTACCTTGAAGTGGGCAAACCAGAATGCCTTCCTCTCTTCCGAGGCATCCGAGTAGTTGATCCACGGACCCCCATAGTTGGACCTTAGAAAGGAGCCCAACGCTCTCTGTACCGACGAGGGACGATATCTGTATACAACGATAACCGACGTATTAATGAATATATATATAGATATACAGACATGCATAAAAAATATATATATTCATTTAACTTACTTCGTAGGACCGTCGGCCCAAATCTCCATCCTCGTCTCGTCCTGAGGTGTGCATGGAGGGTCGCTCTGGTATCGATCCGCCCGGGCGGGAGTAGGGACTACCTCCTCCACCTGCTCTCCACCCGCCATGCTGCTGTCAGCGGTTGGAAGGTTAGGGGAAGGAGTATGATCAGCAAGTCTGGAACTGCTCGTCGCAGGTGTACTGCCACCCGGACCTGCGACCGTATGGTACAATAGAGTGCTCGGGTCAGACGATGGTCCGGAGTCATCCTCTGGTAACGGAGCTCTCTGCCTACCTAAGGACACGGCTCGTCCTGGCCTATCTCCGCGTCGTCCTGAGGTGCCTCCGCGTCGTCCTGCCATACTGATAATAACATTGGAGTTCATAATTTAAGATTACAGAAATATGAATACATCAAAATCACAGTTTATGATTGAAAATATAAATAAATACAATGACAGTTTAGAAATATCTACATACATTAGAATTCATAATTTAAGTTTTCAAAAATGATCATAGTTTATAATTTAAGATTACAGAAATATGAATACATCAAAATCACAGTTTCTCAATCATCCTCTGAAAATTCATCTTCTTCGTTTGCCTCCTCCTCCTCCTCCTCCTCATCCTCTTCCTCTTCCTCCTCATCGTCACTAGCATCTCCTTCGTCTTCCCCTTCGGATACTTGTACCTCTTCTACACAAGTAGATATTGAATGGGGAACTTCTGCTGAGTCGACATCAACTGTATTTGGTACAAGAGGCAGCTCGTCCTCCTGATAAGCCACTTCGTCGACGTCGTAGGTATTTCTGGCTTTAGTCTTGCATACTGCCCACCAGTCGTACCTTGTTGTTTCCCGTCTAGGATATGTTATAAAATATACGAGTTGAGCTTGACTTGCTAGGATAAATGGTTCGTATCCTTGGTATCGACGACGGTAGTTAATATACACAAGACCATGCTTGTCAATTTTCCATCCTTGATCTTGTATGGGATCGAACCAATCAACTTTGAACAACACGATCTTGGCAAGCTCTATGCCATAGTTGTATGTCAATTCCACGATCTTCCGTAAGACGCTATAGAAATCATTGTCTGGAGTGACATCTTGGTAGTTTGTAGATTTGATACACAAGCAACTATTTTTTGTGGAATCAAGATCCAGGAAGCTATCTTTGATGAGAGCATTTGTTGACTTGAACTTAAACCCATTCACGCAATAACTTGGCCATATTTTGAGGGCATAAATTGGTCCCTTGACAAGAGTTCTAATAGATTCATTCTCAAGGATGACGTCCGGACGATCGACCTAAACACGAAAAGATACAAAATTAAGTTTAATGTTAAGTTATTTTTTGTGCAGTTGTGAATGGAGAAAGATTCTAACTAGCTTCTTACGTACATATGCAGTCAACCAAGACGAAAAATGAAGTCTCATTTCTTTTTCTACTTCTTCATCTGCAATGTATGGTCTACTTGACCTCACCTCATCATTAAATTTGCTGAAAACCAATAAATATCGGGATATACTCGTTAAATTATAATAACGTAATCAACAAATAGATGACTTGAACGTTGAAGATTTTCACTTACCACTCTAGCTTTTCCACTTCATCCTCCTCGCAGTTGAGTAATATATATAACTGGGCAGCCTTTAGTTCCTCATCATTCAAATATCTCTTTTTCAGTTTTCCAGAAGGCTTTCCAAGAGCATTGAAGACTTTCAATAATGCATCATTATATTCTATATCTCCATCGTCGTTCCTCGGAGCTCTTGTTCTATTTGTAGCAATATGAGGCTTGAAATACATTGAACAAAAGTTTGTAATCTCCTCAAGGACATAGACTTCACAAATAGAACCCTCGACCCGTGCCTTATTTTTTACCTTCCTCTTCAGGTGGTTTAGATGGCGCTCGAACGGGTACATCCACCGATAACCGACGGGCCCACCAACACGTGCCTCATATGAAAGATGAATTGGCAAATGCTCTATAGAGTCGAAGAATTCATGAGGGAACACCCTCTCAAGCTTACACAATGTTACTGCAATGTCCTTCTCTTGCTTTTCAAGCCGATCGACGAGCAACTTAGTAGAACAAAGATCTCTGAAGAATATGCTAAGCTCTGTCAGTGGATCCCAAACGACATGAGGTAAGAATTCCCGAAATGCAATCGGGATTAACCTCTCCATAAAAATGTGACAGTCGTGGCTCTTCATACCCTGTAGTTTGTTCTCCTTCGGGTCAACACATCTTCTCAAATTTGATACGTACCCGTTTGGAAATTTTAGGTCCTGGATCCACCTACAAAGTTTACCTTTGTCCTCCTTGTCCAGTGAGAAAATGGCCCTGGGCTGCTTATACTTTTGTCACGCCCCAGAACCAGAATACTGGAGAGCGGGAGCAGACATAGCCAGCTACGTATATTGAAGTGCAACCCACCTCGCTATACGGTCACGGCTGTCTAGATACATGAGGGTTTAACTACAAACCAACAGTCTCGTATGGTCAGGAACAATCCTAGTGTCTCAATCACAAGCAAGTAAGTAAGTGTTACAAGATGTAAGATCACCAAATATACAATAGTAAGGCGTCCCAAACATTACATATTCAGCTGATCATGAAGCTAGTCATTACAAAATGTCAGGACTAGCAAGAGTTTAGTCATACATGATCAACCCTAGGATCCGTCAATCATGTTACAGCCCGTAGGCAGACAGCAAATAAGGTACAATACGAGCTAACACGTGCTCGCCGGCTAAACGCCTCAAAAGAATAATTTTACAATAAAGTGGGAGAACAAAAAGAAACCCACTCGTTGCCAGGGTTACGCCTGGTGGTCACCATCTGGCTGGAAGACAGGTGGATCCTCTGGTGCTGCTCCGATATCTGGCCACACAAAACCAGCTGGGTCAAACCCCAGAAAGAGCAAGTACCACAAAGGAGGCTTCACTTAGGAACTAAAACCAGCATATCACAATAGAATATTAAAGATAATAAATAAAGAACTGATAATAATAGAGATAACAACAATAAACTGAGTACGAAGAAACCATTCAAGTAGCCAGGTCACAACCCTTAAACCAAACAAGGACCGGGGTTATAACCCTTCACCTGAATAGAAACTCGTCTCAAATACTATTGGTATAGTGGAGACAATAAACGAAGAGAGGACACAGAACTGCTCCGGGAGCCAGGTTACAACCCTTAAACCAAACAAGGACCGGGGTTGTAACCCTTCGCCTGAACAGAACTGGACCCCTGATCTTTATTGCTAAGGCCAGTATAAATAATCATGGTATTGAAATAAGGTAAAAGAACATGACGAGCATGGCATGGGGTTGCAATAAGACAATAAACGAAGAGAGGACACAGAACTGCTCCGGGAGCCAGGTTACAACCCTTAAACCAAACAAGGACCGGGGTTGTAACCCTTCGCCTGAACAGAACTGGACCCCTGATCGTTATTGTTAGGGCAAGCATCAATAATCATGTCATGTCCCAATCTTGCACAGGATCAGGATAAGACTAAGCTGGAATAAACTTCATCCAATCAATCACGGCCAATCAAGAGTACGGCTTAATACTTTTAACTAACTAGGGTTATCACAGCCTAGTTACTAGCAAGATGCAATGAGATTATCCCAACAGCCACAAGCCCTGCAGACCATCCGGTTATCCGAGTCGAATGTCTATTTATAAAGGGTGCACCACATGACTGTGTGCTGGAAATGTGCCCTACTCATCGGTAGGCTACAATTCCACTTAATGCGCCCAGATAACGGGATTGCCTGTAGCTGGAAATCTCTTCATGACTAATGAATCATTCTAGTTAATTAGCCTTAGTCAATTTTAGTAGGCACCCCTGACCGTGGTACTCAGGGATCCCCATCCTAGATATGATGCAAGACAGTATCAATTTATTTGTACAAACACAATCGCCCACGGTGTCCAGGTCTTTCATACTTGTCATGTCGTGCTAGCTGTCGCAACAACATATCGAGGTGTATCATGTCAGGGTTACTTATCAAGAGTGCGCCATGACGGGCCACTATCGTGTTCTATCCTTACAACATTATAAATGAGAAAAGTTGCATAAATAGTTAATAACATATTCTTGAAGCCAAGAAAAAGATCTACAACTTTTATGTTGGGAGTTGGAAGAAATTCTGACCATAAACCAGCCAAATAGGACAAAAAAAACAATCAAATTAGATACTATACGGCCAAGGGTGAATTGGGGGCTCATGCGGCAGTAGATGGGTACCCATCTATGCGGCTGAGTAAGTGGGTACCCATCTATGCGGCTGAGTAAAATGAATCTCATGCGGCTAAGTGAATGAATCTCATGCGGCTGGGTAAGTGGGTACCCATGCGGCTGAGCAAGTAAATCTCATGCGGCTGGGTAAGTGGGTACCCATCTATGCGGCTAAGTCAATAAATCTCATACGGCTGGGTAAGTGGGTACCCATCTATGCGGCTAAGTCAATAAATCTCATGCGGCTGGGTAAGTGGGTACCCATCTATGCGGCTAAGTAAGTGGGTACCCATGCGGCTGAGCAAGTAAATCTCATGCGGCTGGGTAAGTGGGTACCCATCTATGCGGCTAAGTAAAATGAATCTCATGCGGCTAAGTGAATGAATCTCATGCGGCTAAGTAAGTGGGTACCCATGCGGCTGAGCAAGTAAATCTCATGCGGCTGGGTAAGTGGGTACCCATCTATGCGGCTAAGTAAAATGAATCTCATGCGGCTAAGTGAATGAATCTCATGCAGCTAAGTAAGTGGGTACCCATGCGGCTGAGCAAGTAAATCTCATGCGGCTGGGTAAGTGGGTACCCATCTATGCGGCTAAGTAAAATAAATCTCATGCGGCTAAGTGAATGAATCTCATGCGGCTAAGTAAGTGGGTACCCATGCGGCTGAGCAAGTAAATCTCATGCGGCTGGGTAAGTGGGTACCCATCTATGCGGCTAAGTCAGTGGGTACCCATCTTCTCAGAAAATCTGAGAAGGATGGCCATGGAACCCATAGCTTCCAAGCTCCATAAAACCTTCGTCGTAAGCCTAAATTTGGACTTCCATAGGTCAAAATGGGGTAGAACGAAATTCTCTACAACATGGAACCATCAAAACTTAGAAATAATAAAGTTAAATAGATCAAAACCCAAGAAATCCGAAAATACTATAATCTTAGATCTAGAAGAATTTAGCCATGGAAATTGAAAATGCCAAGCACTAAAGTGTCTTAGAATGCTGTGAAGAAGAGAATAGAACAATAAAATTTATATTCCTCCATGAAGCAAGATGCACTTGCCTAAGCTCTCTCTCTCTCTCACTCTCCTGGTGGTTGAAGAAGTAATGGTGGGAGAAGAAGAAGTAAATGAAGAGAGAGAATTAAAGGAATGGGTTAATAAAGGATGATGGTGGTAGTAGGTAGGGGTTCTCCCCTTGGTTCATGATGAACCAAGGCAACCCAAGTCTAGCCGAACCAACCCAAAATAAACCGGGCCAAGCTAAGAGATATGCAATACAAGAACAAATACGTACACGTATTCCAAGATACGTAATACGAACTACAGGCATTACAACTTTCCATTGTCTTCCTTTATCAAATGCAACTCTGGACGTCTGCATATTTCTTCTAAGTCCAACCTGGCCTTGGAATTGTCTTTCGTCTTCCCCTTTACGTCCATCACAGTATTTATTATATTGTCAAATATATTCTTCTCGATATGCATGACATCCAGGTTATGTCTAAGCAGATGGTCACTCCAATATGGTAGGTCCCAGAATATACTCCTCTTCGTCCAGTTGTGAGCGCGGCCAAATCCATCACACTTGTACCCCGCTGTAGGCTCTTCAATAGCACTTGACAATTCTTTAACTTCTTCCCATATCGTATCCCCGGACCACCGTGGCGGTGGACTGGACTTCTCTACCACGCCAGCACGAAAAGCATTCTTGTTCCTCCGGTACGGATGATCCTTTGGAAGGAACTGTCGATGATAATCAAAGAAGCACGATTTTCCTCCGTGTTTCAAACGGAAAGCCTTAGTGCAATCCATGCAATACGGACATGCGAGACGACCATGGGTGCTCCAACCCGATAACATTCCGTAGGCCGAGAAATTATTGATGGTCCACATTAGTGCGGCCCTCATCTGAAAGTTCTGCTTTCTGGAAACATCATATGTGGTTGAACCTACTTCCCACAACTGATTCAGCTCATCTACCAAGGGCTGTAAGTACACATCGATGTTCCTCTTTGGGTTCTTCGGACCTGGAATAATAACAGTTAGGAACATGTAAGGAGTCTTCATACACATCCAAGGCGGCAAGTTGTACGGAGTAACAATCACAGGCCAACAAGAATATTGTGAGCCCGAAAGTCCAAATGGGGTAAAACCGTCGGAGGAAAGCCCCAATCTGACATTACGCGGCTCCGAAGCAAAATTGGGATACACTCGATCAAAGTGCTTCCATGCTTCCCCGTCGGATGGATGATCCAGTACTCCATCTATTTGTTCCCGCTTGTGCCAACTCATATTATCAGCTGTCTCCTTTGCCATAAACAACCTCTGCAATCGCGACGTCAAAGGCAAATAGTGTATCGAATCTGTTGGCTTGCGTGCACCAGAAGTCCTTGTTGTACTAGTTGCCTTGAAGCGATCGGCACCACAAAATCTGCAGGCGTCTTCATCCTTGTCGTCCTTATAGTACAACATGCATCTGTTGCGACATGTATCAATTTTTTCATACCCCATCCAGAGCGATCTCACCATTCTCTGGGATCGGTAGAAGTCTTTAGGTAACTTGCCACCCTCCGGCAATATATCTTTAATTAACTCCAGGATTCGGTTGTAGCATTCTTGAGACATGTTAAAATCTGATTTTATGCTCAACAATCTTGTAATCACCTCCAACGGTGAATGGTCATCACAACCAGGATATAAAGGGACTATGTCCTGATCACGATATCGTACCGTAGATTAATGCAAATTCCTTATAGCAAATGTCGTACATAGATTTCTGTCTCGCCAGTCGAATGGCAGATAATTATACAAATCAAACTAGTCTTAAATACTGGTACCAACTGCCTGAACATGACAGTCCCTAATTTGTACTGGATTTATCCTACGTCTGAGTTTCACACATATTAAAAATGAAGGCATTTACTGTTAACAAGATAACCTGTCATGAATTAAAAAGCAGGCAGACTTAGATTTAGGATTTAAAATGTGGTATTCAGGTCAACTTAATTCAGTCAAAGGGTACTGAACAAAAAGTCTAATTAAGACTTTCAACTAAGCAGGCAGCCTGGAGTGCTGTTCAGAACTTGGCAGGCAAAATCCTATACCATATGATGACAAACCTATACACACCCTTGCCCAAACCATTTGTTTCAGTAGGTAAAACATTCCAGGCTACTCAAGTAACCTGTCGTGCAACATTTGGTGTCAACAACATTCCTTGTTAATTGTAACATGCATACTATCATATCCCAACTCTGCCAAAACCTGACCAACATACCCTACACTAATCATTCCATATTTCAGTAATGTCAGTGAGCTAAATCATACTCAACTGTCGAGAATACTTAGGAGAAAACTCATTCACAGGATTAGTATCCATCCTTCGTGTCATAGCTGAAATTTTATAGGGCTTGATAATAATTATTAGTCAATTTATTCATCATTTTAAAACCCTAAAAATGTAGGAACGAAATCGTAAAGCAGAATACTCTAGGGGGGTGAATAGAGTAGGCAGCGAAATAATGCTAATTAAAAATATTAGCAGCAAAATTACAGAGTAATAATCACAACTAAATAATGTACAGACAGAGATAAGAAAGCAAACGCAAAGACAACGATGTATACTGGTTTTCCTCTGTTGAGGACTAGTCCAGTCGGTAGAACTCTTGCTACTAGTTGAATCCACTATTGGCAAAACCGTAAGTTTTTTTACGAAGTCCTTGCAACTTCTACAACGCGAGCTTTGATACGAAGAACTCATCCAACTTCAATTGTGAAGAGGTATTCTTCTATCAAGCCTTCTGATTACAATCACTCTGAAACTTCTAGACCGCACCGTACTGGCAAATCGACTAGAGGATTGTAACTGGCTTGGGGTCTGAAAATTAAAGCTCGAGAAAAACTCTTTGGAAGACTGAAAGCTTTAAGTAGAGAGAAGATTGAAAGTGAATGAGTGAGTTAAAATGATCGAAATCCTTTTCTATTTATAGGAGTTCCAAAGACAGAATTCGGGCAGAATTCAGGCAGAACTCGATGAGCAAATCTCGGTCAAATCCGCAACTGCAAGAGGACCAAGTTCCAAAGAATTCAAAAATCAAAACGTCCACTAACCGAACTCTGGCCGAGTTCTGTCAGGGTTAGGTCAGGGTTTTTAAAATTAGTTTTTGGGAAAATTTGAAAATTCAAAACTAAGGACATTTTAAAAACATTTTGAAATCATTTTGGAATAGCCTATTTGCCAGTACGACTCGGTATACAAAGTATTCCTAGAATCAAATAAAATGAAAAATACATTGCTTAAAGAAATACAGACTCGAACAGGCAAACAACGCTTCGGTCTTGAACTGAGTAGATAGCCGTTCTTGATTATGTCCAAGAGTCCGAGATATCCTGACTAGCTCCATATATCGAGACAGAGTTTGATCAATTATTAAAATCAATTTGACCATATGACCAATGGGCCAACAATCTCTCCCATTTTGATATTTGACAAACTATGAATGATATAACATCTATTGAGATAAGATACCATAAAATTGTTCAATTTTGTTCAAAATTGTTCAATCCCTGTATTATTCTCAAAAACAAAATGTTAGAATCCTATTTCTCTCCCGTTGTCACTTAGCAAAATAATTGTGAAAAATAGGCTCCCCTGTAATTAATGCATAAGCTACAACAGTGAAGAAACACTAAAAAAATGTCTCATGCAGTGAGAATATACAAGATATAACAGAGAATTATTTCACAGGCAGTTTATAAATATAGAAACAGATAAAGATGCTATAAAGAATAAATAAACTGATGTGAAAGATAAACTACGCATCCCATAAAGATAAAATGATGTTCAAGAGACATCAAAAAATATCCAGTACAAGTCCTCAAAAAAATAAGTATAAAAGCTAGAAAGAAAGAAACTTGGAATGTCGGAGCATTTCCAAGTGTACAGTAGACAATAACTAAGTCTCAGAATCAGCTAATATATCACATCTCCTCCTCCTCCTCCTCATCATCATCAGCATGACCGGCATGTCTGGAAGGACCAGCTCCAGAAGTACCAACGCCAGAAGGGTGAGGAGGGACGCCAGTGTAAAACTCACCGACATAGTCTCGAGTAGGGGCACGATCAGAACGATACCAATCATATGCGTTACCGGACTGAAAGTAGGCATGAACAGCCTCATCCTCACAGCGGTAACCAGAGAAGGCTGGATCTCTAGGAATAGAACCGACAGAATGTCCAGTCTGAGCAAATCGAAGATCAGCTAGAGAATTTGCTATCGCCTGATAACGAGTGACATCGCGGAACTCACGTTCGCGGACCATATCCGTCATCGAGACATACAAATCAGAAAGATGCTGGTGTATGCCTTCAAAGGTCATGGCATACTGCTGAGTACGTAGAGGAGCTAGAGCAGTAGGAGGAGCAGTAGGAGGAGCAGCATCAGTCATACTACGACGAGATAGCTTAAGAAACTTGGGCTTAGGGTCTTGAGTACAAGTTGACAGATCAATATCAAAACGCTGGAAGATGCATGGGAGAATCATCGCAAAAGAGAGATTTCTATCTCTTGCACGACGACGTCCCATCATCTGGATAATAGTCTTAGGGGCAGAAAAAGGAATCCCCTTAAGAATATGATACATAGCAGACAGCTCAAGTGATATGACATCATCCTTTGAAGTAGACTTCGAAAGGAGAGTGGAGTAGATGATGCGATGTAATTCATAACTAAACAAGTTCAAGTTATTTGCCTTGAACTTTCCAGAGCGAACTCGATCAGGTGCACAGAGTTCAGCTTTGAAACTAGCAAGTGTCGTGCCGTCGGGGAAATCAAATTCAGTGATATCATCAAGTGGTGCACCTTCGTTAGACAGACCAAGGATTTTCGCTAAGAGGACATCATTGAACTCGATATCTAGTCCGCCAACACGAGTACTTACGTCAAACGTGTTTAGTATGATATTGCAATAGAAAAGTCTAATGACATTAGTAGCTACCGGGAAACAAAGTTTAACAACGTGTTGTAACCCTAATGCCTCAAAATAAGGGCGGTATTCTGGAAACATAGTCCATTTGATAGGAGCGCCAGTGCATATAGATCTCATAGAGAAGTCTCCATACCACAGAAGGGCTTGATCTAGGGTTTGAAAATAAAACCCATCGAACGCGCCATCGCTCGATTGAACTGGTGAAAAGAGGGGACCCGTGGGTGGATTTGAAGATGATCCTTCCTTACTAGGATTGGTCGTCTTCTTCCTCTTGAAGGGGTTGAATCCCTTAGGTGGCATTGTGCAAATAAAGTAAATATGCACGAAATTGAAAGGAGGAGAAATACGAAGATATACCTCCCGAGATTCAAGTATGTTGTACAGGACAACGATCTCCGTACGAATCCAAAATTTGGATGGATTTCACCACGTAGATTGGAAGAAACGAAGTGGTGAAGAACTAGGGTTTGGAGAGCTTTCGCGCGGCTGCTGTTGCTGTGAAGGTGGTTTAGAAGCAATGAAGAAGAAGAGGCTCTCGGGTTCTGGTAATATAACCACTAACCGAACTCGAGCTGAATTCGGTCCGAATTCTGGCCGAATTCGCCTTGGGTTCTGTTAGTTGGTTTGAGCCACTTTCTTTTTCATTGACTCATTTCAAAGATTTAATTCAAAGATTAGTAATTTCAACCTTCAATTAATATAATTAATATTATTTTATAGATTAAATTTCGTTACACAGCGACTGTCTCAGATTAGCTGTAGGAGTACTGTCCCAGCTGGCGAAGGTTTACCGGGGAACTCTTAAGTACCGCTTCGCTTCAACCGTAGTTGTGGTGACAGACAGACTCTTTATTGGCTTGTTTCTAACACAGTTTTTGCGTATTGAAATATAATCATAAAACAAAATTAATTAACATTATTGACGTCCAAAATTCCTAATTCTTGACGTAAATAATTGAAACGATCTTCTGCTAGAGGTTTTATGAAGATGTCAGCTAATTGATTCTCAGTGTCTATGTATACAAGGTCAATATCTCCATTCTGATGATGATCTCTAAGAAAATGATGTCGGATCTCGATATGCTTAGTACGAGAGTGACATACTGGATTCTTAGTCAAATTAATTGTGCTCGTGTTGTCACAGAAAATGGGAATGTGTGTGAAAAATAAATCATAGTCTTCCAAGGTTTGTTTCATCCACAAAATCTGAGCACAACAATGTCCTGCGGCGATATACTCAGTCTATGTTGTTGATAGAGCTACAGAATTTTGCTTTTTACTAAACCATTAGACTAAAGCCTTGCCTAAGAAATGACATGTGCCGCTGGTACTTTTCTATCAACTTTGCATCCAGCAAAATCTGTATCCGAGTAACCAATAAGGTCAAAGGACTTGGTTTTGAGATACCATAAGCCAACAGAAGAAGTGCCCTTAAGGTATCGAAAGATACGCTTAACTGCGCACAGATGTGATTCCTTTGGATTAGCTTGAAAACGTGCACACAGACAAACACTAAACATAATATTTGGACGACTAGCAGTTAAATAAAGTAAACTACCGATCATACCTTGATACTTACGTGTGTCGACAGGCTTGCCTTGTTCATAAATACCAAGCTTTGTTGAAGTTGCCATCGGAGTGCCAATAGGTTTGACATTGACCAGATCAAACTTCTTTAGCAAATCTTTTGTGTACTTGGCTTGATTTATGAATGTCCTATTGTCAGTTTGTTTGATTTGCAGTCCGAGAAAGAATTTTAGCTCTTCCATCATGCTCATCTCAAACTCATTCTGCATACACTTAGAGAATTCTTGACAAAGAGATTCATCAGTAGATCCAAATATAATATCATCAACATAGACTTGTATTAAGAGAAGCTTGTCATTAAAAGACTTAATAAAAAGTGTAGTGTCAACCTTGCCTTTTGAAAAACCGTTGTCAAGTAGGAAAGAGCTTAGACGATCATACCAAGCACGAGGGGCTTGTTTTAAATCGTATAAAGCTTTCTTTAACTTGAAAACATGATCAGGGTTTTTAAAATCTGTGAAACCTGGAGGTTGTGCTACAAAAACTTCTTCTTTTATAAAACCATTTAAAAATGCACTCTTGACATCCATTTGAAATAATTTGAAATTATGAAAACATGCAAATGCGCATAACATGCGAATGGATTCTAATCTCGCAACTGGGGCATAAGTCTCATCGTAGTCGATACCTTCTTCCCGATTATATCCTTGAGCTATGAGTCGAGCCTTATTACGAGTCACTAAATCATTCTCGTTCAGTTTATTTCGGAATACCCAACGGGTGCCAATGACCGGATGATCAATAGGCTTGGGAACAAGTTCCCAAACTTGAGTCTGTTCAAATTGGTTTAATTCCTCTTACATAGCATCTATCCAAAAATTATCACTACATGCTTCATCAATGGTTTTGGGTTCTAGCTGTGAAATGAATGCAACACTAGAAACAATATCTCTACTGGATGTACGAGTACTTACACCTTTGGTAATATCACCAATTACCAAATTCATTGGATGATCAGCTGTAAATTTCGATCTTTTCGGCAGACTCCGAAGGTAGCTGCTTCAGGGTTCTTCTCTTGGAGAATCAGCTGGTGCTAAGCTTGGTACAGTTAGATCTTCGTCATTGTCATCGATAATTATTTGATTTAATTCATCAACGGTGACGTTGATTGATTCTTCGATGATCATAGTTCATTTGTTGAAGACTCTGTATCATTTGCTCTTGGCCGCATAACCTAAAAATATACCTTCATCGGCCTTTTCGTCAAACTTTCCCAAATTGTCTTTTATATTAAGAATAAAGCATTTACAACCAAATATTCTAAAATATGAAACTGATGGAATTCTATCAAACCATAACTCAAATGGAGTCTTCTTTGATTTGGGTCGAATTAGAACTCTATTGAGAACAAAACAAGCTGTATTGACAGCTTCAGCCCAGAAATATTTGGGTAGACTAAACTGGTTTAACATTATTCTGGCCATTTCGGATAGAGTTCTGTTCTTACGTTCCACAACTCCATTTTCTTGTGGAGTCCTAGGGCAGGAGAACTCATGTACAAAACCGTGTGTCACAAAATTGCTCAAATTCTGTATTCTCGAATTCGTCACCATGATCGTTTCTAATGCGAGTGATCATGTAACCTTTTTCATTCTGTACTTTCTTACAAAAGGCGATAAATTTGGATAATGTATCATTCTTGCGTGTCAAAAAGTATACCCACGTGTATCTAGAGTAATTATTTATAATTACAAAAGCATATAACTTACCTCCGAGGCTAGCAACTCTGCTAGGACCAAATAAGTTCATATGTAGCAATTGTAGAGGTCTAGTAGTACATAATGCGTTTACTGACTTGAATGTGGATCTGGTAGCTTTGTTCTTTTCACATTGGCTGCATACCGAATCATTCTTGAATGTTATGTCCGGTAAACCGCGTACTAGCTTCTTCGTGGATAATCTTGAGATTGTGTCCATATTTGCATGACCGAGTCTCATATGCCACAGATGACTCTCATCACTTTTAGCCATTAAGCATCTACCTGAAATGTTAGTTTCTTCCAACAAATAGAAAACATATATGTTGTCTTCCCTGATACCTTCAAAGATAGTACTACCAGTTGAGCTATCAACTATAGTACATTTGTCTTTGCCAAAGTTGATGCCATAACCATGATCAGCTAAATGACTTAAGCTGAGTAGATTATGTTTCAACTCGGTAACCAGACAGACATCCTTAATCACAGGATAGGGAGACTTACCAACATCACCGATACCAATGATATACCCTTTCAAGTTGTTACCGAAGGAGACATAACCTTCCTTCTTTTTCTTCGACAGTGTTACAAATAATGTAGCATCACCGGTCATATGCCGTGAACAACCGCTGTCGAGGATCCATTTACTTTTAGCATGTGAAAGGTGTTCCACCTACAAAACAATTTGCAGATGAAACTTTTGGTACCCATTTCTTGTAGGGTCCTGAAATGTTAGCTTTTGATATCCATACATAAATATTTAAATCAACAAGCTTTCTGATTCTACATGCAGGAGAAATATGACCAGTGTGGCCACAATAATGACATTGTGCATGTTGAGCGTTGAAAGCTGAGTGGTGTGTATGGTTGGTAGGTTTAGGTTTTCTAGTATAGAAGAAAGCATACCTATAATCCTGTTTGGGCTTAACCTTTTGGGGTAAAGGTTTGATATTGTTAGGTCTGACGGTGTTTGGTTTGGAAATGTTCCGATTATTCGGTAAGTGATACGTGTTAGGGTAGGAAGCAGCAGTCTCAGGCTGTTTTCCTAACCTAATTTCTAATATTTTGGAAGTGTCATATAACTTAGTATAGTCAGAAGTGAGTGCTTCCATTCTGACTTATGCACATTGAAGACTTTTTTTTCTCTTTAGAAAGTTCTTCTTTCAGTTGGTCAATAACCTTGTCTTTCTCTTCGGATGACTTGGAAGTCTCGTGTAATAAGAGCTTGACAGATGAAAGCTCACCAGACTCACTAACATTATTTCTAACCTCAGCTAGTTGGTCGGTAAGTCTTCCTATTTCACCTTTGTACTCTTTGAGTACCTTCTTAGAGGTCTGATATTGCTACGCAGTTTTCTGTAATCACTTATCAGTTCACTGAAGGCATCTCCTAATTGCTCAAAGGTGAAGTCATCATATGTATCAACTACAGGTTCAGAGAGTACCTGATCGGATGCCATAAAGCATACATTTGCAGCGTCTTCTGAGTCGCTGGCTTCACTTTCATGCCATATGCTGGTGTTGGCATACTTCCGAGATGTTGATCTCTTCAGGTTCCCTTTTTCATACATGTTGCTCTTCTTGCTTGATGATGAGTTTGTAGGACAATCCTTCTTCATGTGTCCCTTCTTCTTGCAGCCATAGCAGACAGCATCATCTTGATACCAGTTGTTGTTGTTATTATTTTCTTTGGCTTTCTTCTCATATCTCATGAATCTTTTGAATTTCCTTGCTAGGAGTGCTTGATCTTCAGCATCATATTTACTGCTGTCTGAATCACCTTCAGCAGCTTTTCTGTGCTGAGCCTTGAAAGCGATCATCTTCTTCTTTGGTACAGGCTCTTCAAAATCTTGTAGCTCCAGTTCATGAGTGAGTAGCTTACCCATGAGTACTTCGAGGGACATAGTTGTGAGGTCGTTCCCTTCAATGATTGCAGTAGCCTTGGAATCCAGTTCTTGGTAAGTGCTCGCAGGAGTTTGCGAATCTTTTCATGGTTACTGTAATCTTTGCCTAGGGAGGACAAAGGATTTACAATATCCAAGAATCTTTCGAACATCTGAGTAACTTTTTTGTTGGGCTTCATCTTGAACGCCTCGTACTCCTGAGTAAGTCTGCTGACTTTTGATTCTTTGACTTGAGTCGTGCCTTCATGTGTGACTTCAAGAAGCTTCCACACTTCATTAGCAGTTGTGCAGATAGATACCCTGTTAAATTCAGTTCTGTCTAAAGCACAAAATAAAGCGTTAATAGCACGTGCGTCAAGACTGGCCTTTTTCTTTTCTTCCTCTGTATATCTGTTATGGGGTTTTTCAATTAAAACTCCATCAACATTTATACGAGGTGGCTTTTGATAGCCATCAATAACAATAGACCATAAATCAAAGTCAAGTGATTTCAAGAAGAAACTCATCCGTGTTTTCTAATAGGTATAATTCGTACCATCAAACAGTGGAGGTCTGTTTGTGGCCTGGCCTTCACTTGTGAATTTCACAGTTGCCATGTGTTGTGCTGTGATCTATATAACAATTAGTTAAAATGAATAAATAATTGCAATGTTACCTTGCTTTACCTGTAACACCCGCTCTGATACCAATTGTAGGAACGAAATCGTAAAGCAGAATACTCTAGAGGGGGGTGAATAGAGTAGGCAGCGGAATAAGGCTAATTAAAAATGTTAGCAGCAAAATTACATAGTAATAATCACAACTAAATAATGTAAAGGCAGAGATAAGAAAGCAAACGCAAATACAGCGATGTATACTAGTTTTCCTCTGTTGAGGACTAGTCCAGTCGGTAGAACTTTTGCTACCAGTTGAATCCACTATTGGCAAAACCGCAAGTTTTCTTACAAAGTCCTTGCAACATCTACAACGTAAGATTTGATACGAAGAACTCCTCCAACTTCAATTGTGAAGAGGTATTCTTCTATCAAGCCTTCTGATTACAATCACTCTGAAACTTCTAGACCGCACCGCATTGGCAAATTGACTAGAGGATTGTAACTGGCTTGGGATCTGAAAATTAAAGCTCGAGAAAAACTCTTTGGAAGACTGAAAGCTTTAAGTAGAGAGAAGATTGAAAGTGAATGAGTGAGTTAAAATGATCGAAATCCTTCTCTATTTATAGAAGTTCCAAAGACAGAATTCTGGCAGAATTCGGGCAGACTTCGGGCAGAACTCGATGAGCAAATCTCGGTCAAATCCGCAACTGCAGGAGGACCAAGTTCCAAAGAATTCAAAAATCAAAACGGCCACTAACCGAACTCTGGCCGAACTCTGGCCTAGTTCTGTCAGGGTTAGGTTAGGGTTTTTAAAATTAGTTTTAGGAAATTTTGAAAACCTTTTTGGAGCTTTTGTAAATACGAATGTTTTTCAAAACTAAGGACATTTTAAAAATATTTTGAAATCAATTTGGAATAGCCTATTTGCCAGTACGACTCGGTGTACAAAGTATTCCTAAACTCAAATGAAATAAAAAATACATTGCTTAAAGAAATACAGACTCGAACAGGCAAACAACGCTTCGGTCTTGAACTGAGTAGATAACCGTTCTTGATCATGTCCAAGAGTCCGAGATATCCTGACTAGCTCCATATATCGAGACAGAATTTGATCAATTATTAAAATCAGTTTGACCATATGACCAATAGGCCAACAGAAATGCCTAAAAAACTCCCAGTATCAGTAAATGGGGCTCGAACCCTAAATTAGAATTCGAATCCAAGCAAAACATTAAATTGACAGTTGATATGCCCAAAAAACTTCCAGTATCAGTATATAGGTGTCACACTGTGAGTCTCGTGTCCACACAGTAGAACACGATGTGTCTAAACCAACAAAATAGGTGTCACACGAACTAGAAGCGAGTCCACGCTCTCGTGTCCCCCGCAGCGAATCCACTGTGAGTCTCGTGTCCCCCGCAGCGAGTCCACGCTCTCGTGGACACGAACTAGAAGCGAGAGAGAGCTAGAAGACGAGGAGAAACTGGGAAGCGAGGACAGGGGAGAGTTACCTGAGGAGGAGCTACCTGAGGAAGAAGGAGGAGGAGAAGGAGGAGGAAGATCGCCGGAGGAGCACCGCGGAGGAGGAGTACGGAGGAGGAAAATCGCCGGAGGAGCGTCGCAGAGGAGGAGCGCGCGAAAAATTGGAGGGGGGAGGAATTTGTGAATGATCGAAAAGAAAACCCTCGCCGCCTATATGAAACATTTAGCGACGTCCTTTTCGGCCGTCGCTAAACGTCGCTGATATTTAATAAACGGCGACGCTGCTTAAAATGCGTCGCTACACGTCGCTATATCAGCGACGTGTACCGACGAACTTGCGACGTAGATTCCCATTTAACAAATTGTAGCCGCTAGACGTCGCTATTAGTCGCTGTTGGCGACAAACATCGACGTCTTAGATAAACGTCGCTAAACCCCCCAAAATTAGCGACGTTCTATCTTGGAGTCGCTAAATACGTCGCTGATATGACTTATTTTGGTAGTGCGCAGCCGCATGAGCATGAATAGTACTGCAGCCGCAGGAATGAATAGTACCGCAGCCGTAGGAATGAATAGTGCCGCAGAATGCCGCATAGGGCCTATTTTGGCTGTTTTTGGCTGTTTTAAGTCCTATTTGGCTGAATTGTGGCCAGAATTTTTCCCAACTCCCAACATGAAAGTTGTAGATCTTTTCCTTGGCTTCAAGAATATGTTATTTGTTATTTTATGCAAGTTTTTCTCATTCATGATAATGTAAGAATATAACACGATAGTGGCCCGCTGTGGCGCACTCTTGACAAGTAAACTGACATGATATATCTCGACATGCTGTTACGACAGCTAGCCTGACATGACAAGTAGGAACGACCTGGGCACCGTAGGCGATTGTGTTTGTACAAATAAACTGGCACTGTCTTGCAGCATGTCTAGGATGGGGATCCCTGAGTACCACGGTCAGGGGTACCCACTGTGTAAGTCCCTATTTTTCAAAATTTATTTGATTAGTGTTAATTAATTATTAATGTTATTTTTAGCCTTAAAATATTTATTATGATTTTTGGGGATTTTTCTAGAATTTTTAAATGATTTTTAAATGAGTTTTAAAATACCAAAATATCAATTTGCAATTTTCTAAATTATTTTAATATCATTTTGTAATTATTAGAATTGTTTTAATATCAATTTGTAATTAATAAAATGTTTTAAGTGTGGAATATAAATTATTATTTGCATTTGTTTAACTGTTAGGGCCTTTCTGTAAATCCTAAAACTATAAGGGCCTAGATGCTAATTTCCCTTTCACCCACTCCCTGCCCGACGACCGACGACGGTTGACCCGCGACTGCCCCCGCCATTTTCGGCCAGCGCACAGCCCCCCGACCGCCTCAAACCCGCCTATTTAAACCCCCCTTCTTCCCCAGACCAAACCCTAACCCTAAATCATCACCCAGCCACCCACGACCGCCTCCCCGACAGCCCCAAACTCCAAACCCTAAACCTAACTCCGGCGAGCCTCGTCCAGCCCCACCGTCGACATTCACCGCCCCCAACCGCCATTATCCGACGCGCCTCGACGAGACGACCCCAGCGCCACCCGAGCGCCGCCTCGCCGACGCCTCCTCCGCCGGCCAGCACGCTCGAACCCACCCCAGACTAGCCGGTCACGTGAGTAACGGGAGTCTTTTCGTGTCGTCCGTGTCCCGAATCCACGTACGTGGTTCGCCAGGACGGGGACACTAGTCCAGTGTTTGGACACGTGAATTAGCGTTCGTACGTATCGTGCATAGCACGGACACGTAGAATCCTGTGTCCCTAACTGTCCGGACACATGATCGACTTTATTATTTTATATATATATTAATTAATTCAAAACCTAAATAAATCTAACTAAAACCCTAATCCTAACACGACCCTCGGGCTGACCCCCTGGCCAGCCCGACCTAGTCTAAACCCCCCCTCCCCCCCGCGCGCAGTGGGCCGAGCTCGAGCCCTTGTTGCTGCGTTTAATTCTTTTTTCTTTTTCTTTTCCTTTTTCTTTTTCTGTTTTCTGTTATTATATATATATATATATATATTTATATATATATATATATATATATATATATATATATATATATATATATATATATATATATATATATATATATATATATATATATATATATATATATATTTATATATGTATATACATATATTGTATATATATGTATATACTATATATTGGCAGTATTTTTATATATGTATATGTATTTTATAGTTAGTAAATTTTTATATATATATTAGTATTTATATACATATACGTATATATGTATATATTTTCATGTGTATATATATTATTATATATATACTATTATATATAAATATATATATATATATATATATATATATATATATATATATATATATATATATTTTATATATATATATATATATATTTTATATATATATATATATATATATATATATATATATATATATATATATATATATATATATATATATATATATATATATATATATATATATACATATATGTACTTTAAACATACATCCGATAAAAATATATATATATATGTACTTTAAACATATGTATGTATATATTCGTTTTGTATAATTTTACCTTATTAAAATATTAATATTTATTTTGCACTTTTACCACTTTGTATTTTTTGTGTATTTAAATTACTGCAACCATTTGGTGTCCAAGCCTAGCATGGATTTTTGGGCCCAAATGTATTTTCACACATTCAAGACCTGTACAAGTCATATTGGACTTGATTCATGGCCTTGGGTCCTGTATTTGAACTTTGGTTCAAATTATATACATGGACAAAATACGCAGATAATTAATTATTTAATTTTATTTGTGTGCAATTCTGTTTTTGAATTTCTAAAAATACTTAAAGTACTGTTAAAATTCTGGAAAAATAGTATTTAGATAATATGTTAATTTAGCTAATTTAGTATAATTTTTATAGTATTTAATTTACAGTTTTGCCACTAGTTTGGCATATGAAACCAAAAACTCATTTTCTGTATACTTAGGAAAACTGATTTTTATAAAATACTTGTACTGGTTAATAAATTCCAGAAAAATTATAATTTCTATAATTAACAAGGATCTTTTTGGTACTTTACTTTAAGTAAAATAAGCTTTTGTCTATCTCAAAAATTATTAAAACACAATGATCATTTGATTTATTTATTGATTAATTACGACTTGTAACTTTTGTGTTATTTTGAGTTTTAGCCGTATTAAACCTCACCCCTCACTAGTGTAAAGACCTAGAAAGATAGTTAAAGTAGTGTGTCACCCCACATTGGTCTCACATGCTAAAATCATCATTTTGGCTAAGTGTCCAGTCACACAATTAGTGTCTTAGTGTTTTAGCTTAGTGTAAAAACTAAGTTTATCTATTTATTTCTACAGTGACGAGTGTCATGCCCCAGAACCAGAATACTGGAGAGCGGGGGCAGACATAGCCAGCTACGTATAATGAAATGGAATCCACGTCACTATACGGTCACGGCTGTCTAGATATATGAGGGTTTAACTACAATCCATCAGTCTCCTATGGTCAAGAACAAGCCTATTGTCTCAATCACAAGCAAGTAGTAACAGTCATAAGATACTAGAACACCAAATATACAATAGTAAGGCATCCCCTACATTACATATTCGGATGATCATGAAGCTAGTCGTACAAAATGTCAGGACTAGCAAGAGTTTCAGTCATACATGATCAACCCTAGGATTTGTCAATCATGTTACAGCCCGTAGGCAGACAGTAAATAAAGGTGCAATACGAGCTAACACGTGCTCGCCGACTAAACGTCTCATAAGAATAATTTTACAAATAGAGTGGGAGGACAAAAAAAACCCATTCGTTGCCCTGGTTACGCCGGGTGGTCACCATCGGGCTGGAAGACAGGTGGATCCTCTGTTGCTGTTCCGATATCTGGCCACACAAAACCAGCTGGGTCAGACCCCAGAAAGAGCAAGTGCCACAAAGGAGGCTTCACTTAGGAACTAAAACCAGCACATCACAAGAGAATATTAAAGACAATTAATAAATATAGAACTGATAATAATAGAGATAACAACAGTAAACTGAGTACGAAGAAACCATTTAAGTAGCCAGGTCACAACCCTTAAACCAAACAAGGACCAGGGTTGTAGCCCTTCACCTGAATAGAAACCCGTCTCAAATACTATTAGTATAGGGAAGACAATAAACGAAGAGAGGACACAGAACTGCTCCGGAAGCCAGGTTACAACCTTTAAACCAAACAAGGACCGGGGTTGTAACCCTTCGCCTGAACAGAACTGGACCCCTGATCTTTATTGCTAAGGCCAGCATAAATATTCATGGTATTGAAATAAGGTAAAAGAACATGACGAGCATGGCATGGAGTTACAATAAGACAATAAACGATGAGAGGACACAGAACTGCTCCGGGAGCCAGGTTACAACCCTTAAACCAAACAAGGACCGGGGTTGTAACCCTTCGCCTGAACAGAACTAGACCCCCGATCGTTATTGTTTAAGGCACGCATCAATAATCATGTCATGTCACAATCTTTCACAGACTCAGGATAAGACTAAGCTGGAATAAACTCCATCCAATCAATCACGACCAATCAAGAGTACGGCTTGATACTTTTAACTAACTAGGGTTATCACAGGCCTAGTTACTAGCAAGATGCAATGAGATTATCCCAACAGCCACAAGCCCTGCAGACCATCCGATTATCCGGGTCGAATGTCCATTTAAAAGGGTGCACCACATGACTGTGTGCTGGAAATATGCCCTACTCGACGGTAGGCTACAAGTCCACTTAATGCGTCCAGATAACGGGATTGCCTGTAGCTGAAAATCTCTTCATGACTACTGAATCATTCTAGTTAATTAGCCTTAGTCAATTTTAGTAGGTACCCCTGACCGTGGTACTCAGGGATCCCCATCCTAGACATGATGCAAGACAGTATCAGTTTATTTGTACAAACACAATCGCCCACGGTGTCCAGGTCTTTCATACTTGTCATGTCGTGCTAGCTGTCGTAACAACATATCGAGGTGTATCATGTCAGGGTTACTTATCAAGAGTGCGCCACGACGGGCCACTATCGTGTTTTATCTTTACATCATTATAAATGAGAAAAACTTACATAATTAGTTAGTATCATATTCTGGAAGCCAAGGAAAAGATCTACAATTTTCATGTTGGGAGTTGAGAAAAATTCTGGCCATAAATCAGCCAAATAGGACAAGAAAAACAACCAAATTAAACACTATACGGCCAAGGGTGAATTGGGGGCTCATGCGACAGTAGATGGGTACTCATCTATGCGGCTGAGTAGATGGGTACTCATCTATGCGGCTAGGTACATGAGTCTCATGCGGCTGGGTAAGTGGGTACCCATCTATGCGGCTGAGTAAGTGGGTACCCATGCGGCTGAGTGAATAAATCTCATGCGGCTGGGTAAGTGGGTACCCATATATGCGGCTGAGTAAGTGGGTACCCATGCGGCTGAGTGAATAAATCTCATGCGGCTGGGTAAGTGGGTACCCATCTATGCGGCTGAGTAAGTGGGTACCCATGCGGCTGAGTGAATAAATCTCATGCGGCTGGGTAAGTGGGTACCCATCTATGCGGCTGAGTAAGTGGGTACCCATGCGGCTGAGTGAATAAATCTCATATGCTGGGTAAGTGGGTACCCATCTATGCGGCTGAGTAAGTGGGTACCCATGCGGCTGAGTGAATATATCTCATGCGGCTGGGTAAGTGGGTACCCATCTTCTCAGAAAATCTGAGAAGGATGGCCATGGAACCCATAGCTTCCAAGCTCCATAAAACCTTCACCGTAAGTCCAAATTTGGACTTCCATAGGTCAAAATGGGGTAGAACGAAATTTTCTACAACATGGAACCATCAAAACTTGAAAATAATAAAGTTAAATAGATCAAAACCCAAGAAATTCAAAAATACTATAATCTTAGATCTAGAAGAATTTAGCCATAAAAATTGAAAATGCCAAGCACTAAAGTGTCTTAGAAGGTTGCAAGGAAGAAAATGGAACAATAAATCTTTAGTTCTTCCATGAAGCAAGATGCACTTGCCTAAGCTCTCTCTTTCTCTCTCTTCTGGTGGTTGAAGAAGTAATGGTGGTGAAGAAGAAGTAAATGAAGAGAGAGAATAAAGGAATGGGTTAATAAAGGATGATGGTGGTGGTAGGTAGGGGTTCTTCCCTTGGTTCATGATGAACCAAGGCAACCCAAGTCTAGCTGAACCAATCCAAAATAAACCGGGCCAAGCCAAGAGATATGCAATACAAGAACAAATACGTACACGTATTCTAAGATACGTAATACGAACTACAGACATTAAAACGAGTTACCAGACATCTATAGCACTTTTATCGCAGCTTGCTTTGCTTTGCTAGAGGCAAGTACTTTCTACAAACTTTATATACTGTTACATAAATGAACTGCTAATCCAACCATGTAAATTCTGATCATTGGGTAGCAAGTTAAAATATCACATGTTGTACTTTCTATTACTACCATATTTAGAACAGTCTTTATGTATCTCTCACATGATTAGAATCTGGGTTATGGGGAAACTGTTAGCAGCATACGTGATCATACCCCCATCTCCGTACGTATGTACCGATTAAGGTTGATATTTTATATGTATACCTTGTCGTAGGCTTTATCTCAAAGCGGATTTGTGCATATGTACATCTGTCGCCGTTTCACTTGTACAGAAGTACATTTCATTATGTGCCCCAGCATATTGTATATCTATTGACCGATCACGTACCTGCTACAGTTTTAAAATATTACATATACATATGTCTCTATGACATATGTGTCCTTGCCATGATAGACTATGTGATGCCATGTTTCCAGTTATTCCTCTTATGTTCATTTTTATGTTTCATATGCTAGTTTGCTAGATTCAGTACTTGCTCCCGTCCTGACAGGATAACGTTGTAGGTATCCTTACTGAGGAGGAGTTACTCTGCGACACATATTATGGAGATACTGCCGAGGACCCGACTTTGCCATACGAGGATGTTCCTGCGGGGAGACTCGTCTAGTTTGCATAGCAGCTTTGGATATTTAGTGTAGTCATGTATTAGGCTATATATTTTGTAACTGGACATGTATCCAGTTTTACATTTCAGACTTGTACTTGGACATATTTCTATATGAGACGACTTTTGTGTTTGGAGCATTTATGACTTTTATTCACTTATAGAACTGTTAGCACATTTAGTCTTAACTTGTTATCTCTAGAACAGCTTACTGCATTTTATCTCAAACGCAGGCTGGAGATGACTCGGCCCGGCCCAATAATTTGGGTAGCGGGTCGTGACACACTGTAATCGACTTATAAGGCTAATAAACTAGAATAATTCAGTAGTCATGAAGAGATATTCCAGCTATAGACAATCCCATTATCTGGGCGCAATAAGTGGACTTGTAGCCTACCGAAGAGTAGGGCACATTTCCAGCACACTCTCACATGTTGCATCCTTCATAAACGGACATTCGACCTGGATAACCGGATGGTCTGCAGGGCTTGTGGCTGTTGGGATAATCTCATTACATCTTGCTAGTAACTAGGCATGTGATAACCCTAGTTAGTTAAAAGTATCAAGCCGTACTCTTGATTGGCCGTGATTGATTGGATGTAGTTTATTCCAGCTTACTCTTATCCTGATCCTGTGCAAGATTGTGACATGACATGATTATTGATGCTTGTCTTAACAATAAAGATCAGGGGTCCAGTTCTGTTCAGGCGAAGGGTTACAACCCCGGTCCTTGTTTGGTATAAGGGTTGTAACCGGGCTCCCGGAGCAGTTCTGTGTCCTCTCTTCGTTTATTGTCTTTACTGTACCAATAATATTTGAGACGAGTTTCTATTCAGGTAAAAGATTATAACCCCGGTCTTTGTTTCGTTTAAGGGTTGTGACCTGGCTACTTGAATGGTTTTCTCGTACTCAGTTTACTGTTGTTATCTCTATTATTATCAGTTCTTATTTATTATTTATCTTTAATATTCTATTGTGATATGCTGGTTTTAGTTCCTAAGTGAAGCCTCCTTTGTGGTACTTGCTCTTTCTGGGGTCTGACCCAGCTGGTTTTGTGTGGCCAGATATCGGAGCAGCACCAGAGGATCCACCTGTCTTCCAGCCAGATGGTGACCACCAGGCATAACCCTGGCAACGAGTGGGTTTCTTTTTATCCTCCCACTTTATTGTAAAAATTATTCTTTTGAGACGTTTAGCCGGCGAGCACGTGTTAGCTCGTATTGCACCTTTATTTACTGTCTGTCTACGGGCTATAACATGATTGACAGATCCTAGGGTTGATCATGTATGACTGAACTCTTGCTAGTCTAGACATTTTGTACGACTAGCTTCATGATCATCCAATATGTAATATATGGGATGCCTTGCTATTATATATTTGGTGCTCTGACATCTTGTAACTATTATTGCTTGCTTGAGATTGAGATAATAGGCTTGTTCATGACCATAGGAGACTGTTGGCTTGTAGTTAAACCCTCATGTATCTAGACAGCCGTGACCGTATAGCGAGGTGGGTTACATTTCAATATACGTAGCTGGCTATGTACGCTCCCGCTCTCCAGTATTTTGGTTCTGGGATGTTACATGGTTTTAGTGGTGGCCCATGCAGGTCTTGTAAATCAAGATATGTGAGGGTTTACCGAATAGATGTCTCAATCGGCACTCGCCCTTGATCTCTGCTCGTATCCTCTAAATCTCTGAACTCTTGACCTGGTCACATGCTTGCATCTTTGATCTATCATGGTCCTTTCTTATTGTTTCCTATGTCATCTTCTTCAGCAGCATTATTCTTGGACCTACCGATCAGCAAGATGGAGCACCTCTCGCGAACCAGCAGCAACCTGGGGATCAAGCCCAGCATTCATGAGTAGCCTCTAGAGTCATGTCTACTGGAGGAGAACTACCTGTTCAGCCCGTCCAGCCTGCAGAGCCTGATGATGGCACTTTGGTGGGTCTCATCAGGTCACTATTATCCTCTCAGGATCGACGAGGAGATGCCTTGCACCAGGCGATGGCAGACGCTTTGACCAGAGGAGGTCATCAGGGTAATAGCGCGGCTAACAGCTTCAAGCGCTTGAACCCTCCCTTCTTCGATGGCAGTAAAGATGCGATCGCTGCAGATGCATGGCTTCAGGACACAGAGGTGATTCTAGAAGCAGTCAGGACTCCAGAGAACGAAAAGGTGGTCGTAGTGCGCCTACAGTTATTGGATCTTGCCCGCGGTTGGTGGGCGGCGCAGGCAGTTGGATTTGTGGCCCCTATTGCCTGGACAGTATTCAGAAAAAGATTCCAGACCAAGTACTTCGATACTGTAGCTCGGTACGATCTACAGACGAGGTTCACCAATCTGAAGCAGATGGACAGGACGGTCGATGGATATGCGGTCAAGTTCTCCAGGCTTAGTCGGTTTGCTCCTACCTTGGTGGCGACCGAGTTCGATAGAGCCCAGCGGTTCCAACAGGGGCTCCACCTAGAGATTTTATTGGCGGTAGAGCAGTTTGAACATCAAACTTTTGATGCAGTATTGAGAGCAGCCCGGAGGCATGAATATACCTCCCAGAGGATCGTTGATAGGACCGAAGGTCGGAAGCGATCTCACGGCCAGATGAATCAGTCATCAGCACCAGCCCCGGCAGCCAAGGCTTTGACTATTGGAGCTCCGAGGCAGGCGGCCTCAGTGACGTCGGTTCAGTATTCCACCCCGACGCACCCTCAGCAGCAGAAGCAGAAGAAGTCTTCCGCAGTAGGATGTTCACACTACGGGAAGCCAGGGCATGTGGTATCAGAGTGTCGCAGAGCACAGGGTTTATGCTTGGTTTGTGGTACCCCGGACCACAGGGTTGGAAACTGCCCAAACATGAGGAGTTCCTCGGCCTTCTCTAGTCCTTCAGTTAGAGGACCAGCACCAGTCCAGCAGCAGCAGCAGCAGCTGCAGTACCCGTTTCCGAGGCCATTGCCGACGTAGGCCCAGGCATTCCAGCAGCAGAGATCGCAGCAGTATGCCCAAGCCCAAGCCCAGATCCAGAGCAGGCAGAGGAATTTTCAGCAGAGGGGACCCGCACCCAGAGGACATGGTCAAGTGCTGGCCTTGACCATGAGAGAAGAAGGATTAGCACCAGGAGAGGTAGTGGCAGGTACTATTCTCGTCAACACCTTTCCAGCTTCAGTATTATTTGACTCTGGTGCATCACATTCATTTATGTCTGCACGATTCGGGACACGAATAGGACTGGAGCCCGAGTCATTATCAGTAAGGCTCAATATACTTACTGGTAACGGACTTGTGGGAGTAGATAGAGTATTTTTCTCGTGTCGGATCGTAGTTAGCGATAGAGAATTCTCCGCTAGATTGATAGAGTTCCCGATGGCCGATTATGATGTGGTCTTAGGGATGGATTGGTTGAGGGACCAGTATGCTAGGATAAACTGCCACATTGGCAGGGTTATTTTTAGCATTCCAGGCGAGCCAGAGTTTTCCTTCTCCCGAGGTGAAGTTGAACCTTCTCCTCCAGTGTTGCGGATGGCAGTAGCAGTAGTACAGTTACCTCGAATAGTCGAAGAGTTTCCAGATGTTTTTCCAGAAGAGCTTCCAGGGATGCCGCCAGAGTGAGAGATCGAGTTTACCTTCGAATTAATTCCCGGGACAGTCCCAGTGTCAGAAAGAGTCTACAGGATGGCACCGTCAGAGCTAGAGATATTGTACAACATGATTGAAGAACTCAGAACCAAGGGATTCATTCGTGCTGGTGGATCGCCTTGGGGAGCCCCGATGCTTCTTATGAAAAAGAAATATGGTACGTCCAGATTATGTGTAGATTATCGTACCTTGAACTCAGTGACAATTAAGAACAGATACCCTCTCCCGAGGATAGATGACTTGTTTGATCAGCTCAAAGGGGCGTCAGTATTTTCGAAGATTGACTTGTGGTCAGGATACCACCAGATTAGAGTCAGAGAGCAGGACATCCCGAAGACAGCGTTCAGATCGAGGTATGGGCATTGGGAGTTCCTTGTTATGCCATTTGGAGCAACCAATGCATCGACAGTATTCATGGACCTCATGAATCGTATCTTTATGCCTTATTTGGATCAGTTCATAATTGTGTTCCTAGACGACATCCTAGTCTACAGCAAGAGTGAGGCGGAGCATGAGCAGCATCTCCGTGTGGTTCTTCAGATTCTCAGAGAGCACCAATTATATGCCAAGTTCAGTAAATGTGAGTTCTGGCTCGATCGCATTTCGTACTTGGGTCATATTATCACCCGAGGAGGAGTTAAAGTGGATCCCCAGAAGATCGTGGCCATTGAAACGTGGCCGGTACCTAGCACAGTGGCAGAAATTTGCAGTTTTTTTTGGCTTGACCGGCTACTACCGGCGATTTGTTTCAGACTTTGCTTGAATTTTAGCGCCATTGACCTAGTTGACCCGCAAGAATGTATAGTTTGCTTGGACAGCAGAGTGCCAGGATTCTTTTGAGAGGTTGAAGCGAGGTTTAATGACGGCTCGCCTATTCTCACGCTTCCAGATAGAACCGGAGGATTCTCAGTGTATTGTGATGCTTCGGGCGGAGGTTTAGGATGTGTGCTGATGCAGCATGGGAAGGTAATAGCTTATGCGTCATGACAACTTCGTGATCATGAGAGAAATTATCCAATCCATGACTTGGAGCTGGCAGTAGTAGTGTTCGCACTTAAGCTTTGGAGGCACTACTTGTATGGAGATAGGGTAGAGATTTTTACCGACCACAAGAGTCTGAAGTATGTGTTCACCCAGAAGGATCTCAACATACGTCAGAGGAGATGGCTAGAGCTACTTGTGGATTATGATATCAACTTGCAGTATCATCCTGGGAAGGCTAACGTTGTTGCAGATGCATTGAGCAGGAGAGCTGAAGTTTATTTTCTCACAGCGCAGCCGGAGTTATTAGCCGATCTTCAGAAGATGAGAATAGAAGTTGTCCTTCCTACCAATGTGGCATTGATGGCCAGCATGCAAGTTCAGTCCACTATAGTCGAGAGGATCCAGATGGCGCAGTCGACAGATTCCAAGCTTCAGCGGCTCAGAGCAGAGTGTGAGGCGGGACGAAGACCAGAGTTATGCATTCATGAAGATGGTACACTTCGACATGGTAAGCGTCTTTGTGTACCCAGTGGAGATATCAGACATGAGATCATGGCAGAGGCCCACAGTTCGCAGTATTCCATTCATCCCGGTGACACGAAAATGTATCGTGATATCCGCCAACACTTTTGGTGGAATGGCATGAAGAGGGAGATAGCCCGGTTTGTCTCTCGTTGTTTAGTCTGCCAACAAGTTAAGACTGAACATCAGAGACCAGTTAGACTACTTCAACCATTGCTAATTTTAGAGTAGAAATGGGAGCATATAACCATGGATTTTGTGACTGGATTGCCTAGATCCCCGGCTGGCAGAGACGCTATTTGGGTTGTCATAGACAGGCTCACGAAGGTGGCTCACTTTCTTCCGTTCAGAGTTGGTCAGTCGACGGCTTAGCTAGAGGAGATGTATCTCTGGCATATTGTCAGATTAAATGGTGTACCAATTAGTAGCACCTCAGACAGAGATTCCAGATTTACGTCGAACTTTTGGCGTAGCCTGCTAGAGAGTTTGGGGACTCGCCTCCAGTTCAGCTCAGCGTATCACCCACAGACAGATGGTCAGTCAGAGCGTACTATACAAACCTTGGAAGACATGTTGAGATCTTGTACACTCGACTTTGGTGGTTCGTGGGAGGATCACCTGCACCTGGTAGTGTTCTCGTACAACAACAGTTTCCAAGCTAGTATCCAGATGGCACCGTTCGAGGCACTGTATGGTAGGAAGTGCCGATCCCCACTAGTATGGGACGATATCGGAGAGAGGCAGATGCTCGGTCCAGAAATGATTGCTCAGACCCTTGAGGTGGTCAGGAGAGTCAGAGATCATCTTCGAGTTATCCAAGATCGCCAGCGTCATTGGGCCGATTCTCAACCGCGCCCTCTTGAGTTTTCTGTCGACGACCATGTATTCCTGAGGATTTCGCCTAACCGTAGCGTCATTCGTTTCGACGTACGGGAAAAGCTTAGTCCTAGATATATAGGGCCATTTGACATTCTGGAGCGAGTAGGAGATGTATCCTATCGTCTCGCTCTTCCACCATCGCTACGTGAGGTACATGACGTATTCCATGTATCTCAACTGCGACGGTATATCCCGGACCCGAGCCACATCCTGGATAATTTGGAATTGATTGTTGGTACCAACCTTTCGTATGAGGAGAGGCCCATGTCTATATTGGACTGAAGAGAGAAGACACTCAAGAACAAGACTATCAAGTTAGTCCGAGTTGCTTGGGGTCATCACTCTTTGGGTGAGTCAACGTGGAAGCGTGAGGATAATATCCGATCGCAATATCCCGACCTGTTTGACTCGTGAGGTATAATATCTTTCTTATGACTTACACTTCGAATCCTTGCTTGCATATTTGATTGCTTGATTGATTGCTTAGCTGTAGATTGCATCTGATAGTGTAACTTGTCCCGACACCTCTAGCCTCTTTAATTAAATTTCGAGGACGAAATTCTTTTAGGGTGGGTAGAGTTGTCATCCTCGAAATCCGTGTTACGTATTTTCGTATACGTGTACATATTTTGGGTTCGTATTTTTATTAGCCATGGTTAGCTAGTCATGATTTTATTTTTAGCATGTTGCATTGGCATGGTTATTTTGGCATTTCATTGGTTATGGCTTAGCTTGGTTCGATTTAGCTTGGTTCGGTTTGCTTTTGGGTTCATCATGAACCAAAATTAAACCCCTACCTACTACCACCATCATCATTTAAAACCCAACCCCCCTTTCTCTCTCATCTTTAATCTTCATTTATTTCTTCATCTTCTTCCTCTTAACTTCTCCACCTACCAAGAGAAGCTTAGGCAAGTGCAACTTGCGTCATGGAGAAACTCTATTTTTGTTGTTCTATTGTCTTCCTCGCGAGATTCTAAGATACTTTAGAACTTGGCATTTTTCATTTTGATGGATAATTTCTTGTAGGTCTAAGTTTATATTATTTTTTGGTTTTCTTAGGTTTTGATCTATTAAACTTCATTATTTTCATGTTTTAATGGTTCCATGTTGTAGAGAATTCGATTTTACCCAAAATAGACCTTTGAAAAGTTAGATTTCGACCTGTTTTGAGGAAGTTATGGCCAAAAGCATTTTTGGCCATTTCTATGTTCATCTGTCCTGATTTTGGCAGGGACGATGAATAGTGCCGCATGAATAGTGTTGCAGACGCATGAATAGTACCACAGCCGCATGAATAGTACCGCAGCCGCAGGAATAAATAGTGCCGCGGCCGTATGAGCATGAATAGTGCCGCAGCCGCATGAATAGTACCGCAGCCGCATGAATAGTACCGCAGCCGCATGAGCATGAATAGTGCCGCAGCCGCATGAGCATGAATAGTACCGCAGCCGCATAAATAGTGCCGCAGCCGCATGAGCATAAATAGTACCGCAGCGGCAGGAATAAATAGTGCCGCAGCCGCAAGAATGAATAGTACCACAGAATGCCGCATAGGGCCTATTTTGGCTGTTTTTGGCTGTTTTAAGTCATATTTAGCTGAATTGTGGCCATAATTTCTCCCAACTCCCAACATTAAAGTTGTAGATCTTTTTCTTGGCTTCAAGAATATGTTATTAGTTATTTTATGCAAGTTTTTTTTCATTCATGATAATGTAAGAATAGAACACGATAGTGGCCCGCTGTGGCGCACTCTTGATAAGTAAACTGACATGATATATCTTGACATGTTGTTACGACACCTAGCCTGACATGACAAGTAGGAACGACCTGGACACCGTGGGCGATTGTGTTTGTACAAATAAACTGGCACTGTCTTGCATCATGTCTAGGATGGGGATCCATGAGTACCACGGTCAGGGGTACCCACTGTAATCGACTAAGGCTAATAAACTAGAATAATTCAGTAGTCATGAAGAGATTTTTCAGCTACAGGCAATCCCGTTATCTGGACGCACTAAGTGGACTTGTAGCCTACCGACGAGTAGGGCACATTTCCAGCACACTCTCACATGTTGCATCCTTCATAAACGGACATTCGAACTGGATAACCGGATGGTCTGCAGGGCTTATGGCTGTTGGGATAATCTCATTGCATCTTGCTAGTAACTAGGCCTGTGATAACCCTAGTTAGTTAAAAGTACCAAGCCGTACTCTTGATTGGCCATGATTGATTGGATGGAGTTTATTACAGCTTAGTCTTATCCTGATCCTGTGCAAGATTGTGACATAACATGATTATTGATGCTTGCCTTAACAATAAAGATCAGGGGTCCAGTTCTGTTCAGGCGAAGGATTACAACCCCGGTCCTTGTTTGGTTTAAAGGTTGTAACCTGGCTCCCGGAGCAGTTCTGTGTCATCTCTTCGTTTATTGTCTTCACTGTACCAATAGTATTTGAGACGGGTTTCTATTCAGGTGAAAGGTTATAACCCCGGTTCTTGTTTGGTTTAAGGGTTGTGACCTGGCTACTTGAATGGTTTCCTCGTACTCAGTTTACTGTTGTTATCTCTATTATTATCAGTTCTTATTTATTATTTATCTTTAATATTCTATTGTGATATGCTGGTTTTAGTTCCTAAGTGAAGCCTCCTTTGTGGCACTTGCTCTTTCTGGGGTCTGACCCAGCTGGTTTTGTGTGGCCAGATATCGGAGCAGCATCAGAGGATCCACCTGTCTCCCAGCCAGATGGTGACCACCAGGCGTAACCCTGGCAACGAGTGGGTTTTTTTTTGTCCTCCCACTTTATTGTAAAAATTATTCTTTTGAGGCGTTTAGCCGGCGAGCACGTGTTAGCTCGTATTGCACCTTTATTTACTGTCTGCCTACGGGCTGTAACATGATTGACAGATCCTAGGGTTGATCATGTATGACTGAACTCTTGCTAGTCTGGACATTTTGTACGACTAGCTTCATGATCATCCAATATGTAATGTATGGGACACCTTGCTATTATATATTTGGTGCTCTGACATCTTGTAACTATTATTGCTTGCTTGAGATTGAGACAATAGGCTTGTTCATGACCATAGGAGACTGTTGGCTTGTAGTTAAACCCTCATGTATCTAGACAGCCGTGACCGTATAGCGAGGTGGGTTGCACTTCAATATACGTAGCTGGCTATGTACGCCCCCGCTCTCCAGTATTCTGGTTCTGGGGTGTTACACCTACGACCTGGAACCATTAGATCTCAAAAATATCAAACTTTTAGAGATCAAAACCAAGAAAAATAAGACAGTCTTAAAACTTAGATCTACAAAAATGTAACCGTCAAAACCAAAAACTCCAAGTTCTATAGAGGCTTAGAATCAAGAAAGGAAGAGAATAGAACAAACAAAAATAACATTGTTCAAGATTTGGCAAGATGTACTTGCCTAGGTTTTGGAGGAGGAGCAAATGGAGAAGAAAGAGTAAATGAAATGAATGGAGGAGAGAGAGAGAGAGAGAGGTTGGTTTTTATACAAAACCCTTCTCATCTCAACCCAACCCAAACCAACTCATGCTAAGTTGACCAAACCAAAATAAACCAAGTACAAGATTAAACCAAGTCGAGGCTAAGAAAGATAAATCAAAACACGGGTCACTTGTCAAATGTCAGAAATCCCGTACACGTATACTGAAAACACGTATAATAGAAAAATGGGAGTGACAGGCATGCCGTCGGTATACACTGGTATACTAGCGGTATGCCGGTCAAGGAAAAAAATATATAAGTTGAATTTTTTTAAAGCGTTTCAAAAATCAAGAAAATACAAAATACGTATCCGTATATAAATACCGATACAGAGAGACGAGTCTCACAACTCTCCCATCCTTAGAAAAAATTTGTCCTCGAAATTTTCTAAAGCTAGTCGAGCATGATAACCAAAACAAAAGCTCAAGTAAACTGTAAAACCCATAATCTGTGAATATTCTAATTAGTGTGTTAGTATTATCATTATTATTATTATTATTATTATTATTATTATTATTATTATTATTATTATTATTAGTAGTAGTAGTATTTCTATTATTATTATTATAATTCTGAGTGTTAAAATTATTTCATAAAAAAAATATAACAAGGACCTTCGATTTCGGACCCAGACCGAGTCCGAGCCCAGACCCAGGCCTGAGCCCGAGCCCAATTCTTTTCCTATTTTCAAATCTGGTTTGGGCTTAGTTTTAATAATAATAATAAAAAATATATATATATAGTTACTTGCTGGTCCCGTAGGACCAGCACCCAACCCCCTCATGAATTGGTAAACCACTCTCCCCTAATCTTCTCTACTCCACTCGTTCACAACCCATCACCCTTTATTTAGCTCCCACTTCTCTCATCACTTAACCACCAACAGAAGAGATAAGCTCCACTTTTTCTCACACAGGAGAACTTTCCCCATAACTCTCTTACTCTCTTTCCCTCTCTCTCTGTTCTCATTTCACTTCCCCACCATTCCCACCAAAACCCACTTCTCAAACCCCCTCTCACCCGACCACTCTCGCCCTCACCGCCGAGCGCCGGCCGATCGTTTCCGTCGGCTCCCCCGCGGGTCCGCCTCCGTGCGCGCCCCCTCCGGTCGCGCCCCCTCCGGTCGCGCTGTCCCGCGCCACCGACCGCCCTCGGCGCGACCCCGTCGTCGCCACCCCCTTCTCGTGGCAACCCCTCTGGTCGTCGAGCGCCCGCTCGCCCTAGCCGACCGGCGCACCCCTTTCCGCGCCACCCTCCGGCGAGCCCCGACCAGCGCCGAGCTCCCCTCGCGCGCGGTCCCCGCTTCCCCGCGAGCCCATTCCCCTCTGGCAGCGTCACCCCGACGCTGACAGCGTTGCTGTCCGCCGACAGCGCTGCCCTCTGGCCGTGGCAAACCCCGTCGGTTTTTCCCTCTTCGCAGCACCTTCCTCTTCCGGCCAGCGTGCCCTAGCTTTTGAGTTTACGGCGTCGCATCGACGTCGCTGATTTTCAGTGCTATTTTGGGAACGTCGCTGTGCTGGACTTCTATTTTCCTTTATTATATCATCTGAGAGCTCTAGCCGAGCATCCCGAGGTATAATTCTCTGCCCCGTTGCGTTTTATTCGATAGTCGATGATGATAACGGTCCCCGGTTTCCCCTCGGAAATCCGGTTTAGCTACGTTGTAGTTCGGTTAGCAACGTTAGCGTTTTGTGCTGAGATTTTATGCTGTTAGTTTGATTTCGGAATTCCCGAGTATTTTGGGAAGGTTCTGTTGGTTTTGGATTCTCGGAAAATTTCGAGTTTGGTATGGTTGGACTATCTGGTAATGATTTAGGATTTCCGAATTCAATTCGGGTTTTCCGATTATGTTTCGGAAACAATTTCTGTGGTTATATTTTCTGTATAAATGGGCTTTTCCCTGGTTTGGGACAATTGTAGGATTTTGTTGGCGCATTTCCCAGTTTTGGGTTGTCCCAGAATAGAGGGAATGCTGCCCAAATTTTTACAAAACTTTATCTATTTGGATTTTAAATTGGTTTTTCGGAAATGATTTTAAAGCTGACTTTTCGGGCGACGACCGTACCGGTCTGTGGGCCCTAGCGAAATGCAAACGCACCGGTCCGACCGAGCGTTGAGGTATTAGCTAGATGTGACGATAGACCAAGTCTGAGACTCCTAACTTTTGATTTAAATTACTTAATTTAATGTTTAAATTATTTTACTTATTTATAATTGGTTACTGCACATATTATTTCGGAACTAAACATTCTCCTCTTATTTTATGTAAAATTTGTAAAGGGCATAAGCCCACATTTCTAGGTTGATTAGCTGTGCCCCTGTATTGCATAGTGTAAGTTTTACTTCTTTTCTGGGTGGTTGATGTTGATTCTTTTGGGTGGTTTTGGGATTGGACGTGTAACTCGTAGTTAGAACGTAATTATTTCTCGTATAAAATTAATTAAGAATCACCAAGTAAATTAAATGGATAAAATATTAGTAAGATAACTAGTTTATGATTTGGCATTGGAAGAAACTATTTTCATAGATATATTACAAAAGCACAAAGTTTTCCAGAGATAATTTGTTCCTGTTATTATTTTCCCAAATAACCGAATCAACTGGTTTAATCAACGCACATAGCTTGCGACGTAAACGTTAGCTGTAGCTTAATAACAACTTAAAACCTGACTAGGACTTGTTACTAGAGATTGCAACTAGCACACTTAGCATGGTTATACAACGGATCTAAGTCGAGTTCTCAACTGTAGGAACTCGAAGACATACCTGACGTTCCTCCTCGGTATCAACTCATCTTTCCAGTCATTCAATACGAGGCAAGTTTCGGATTATGTATTCTTGTATTTTACTTAGTAAAGTTAAGCTGCATATTAAACCACACTGCTGACACGGAACTCTATCTTAGGGTTCAACTACTGATTGATACTGTTACTGATTGTGGGACTGGGGGAATAGTGTAGGCGTTTATGACCAAAGCCCTTATGTCATGACTGTATTAGCTTACCCCTCTTACACACGGGGATAAGCCATATCGTATCACTAGGATACTACTGCTCAACCCAAGTCGGTCATAGACGTTTGCATATTCAAAACACACAGAACTGTTTTAAAACCGTTGAAAATTGTTATTTCAAACTGTTTATCATGCACTTTTCAATTACTATTTAAGTTATGAGATGCATATTTCGTTCTTGCTCCCTCCTGACTGGAGACAACATTTTTAGGTAACACTGAGGATGATGAGCTATATTATAATAGCTATTATGACCCGGTTCTCTATCCTGCGATGATACCGGAGCCGTCTCTGGAGGACGCTGATCCAGGGACTACTGAACCAGATGTTTAGATAGTCTTTTCTTTCTGCATTTTCTTTTTTTATTTGGATCTTGTAGTTTTATTTCAGCATTTCCTTTCCAGTTGTACTTCTAAATACTTTATTAATAAAGTTTTAATTTTCGAATATAATAGTTGTGACAAATGTACTTGTGTTGTTGTGAATACCTGCAATGGAACAGCTTACTGCCGCCGTCTCACCACGGTGCAGGCTGGGCATGGTCCGGTTCGACCCATTAACTTGGGATCGGGTCGTGACATAAACACAACCATCTCAATACAACAAGGTATGACATATAAGTAAATGAAGGCAACAATAATATAAATAAATGCATAAGCAATAACACAACCACAAATAAGAGGGTTGGAGGCATATGAATAGATATGTCTTCTAAGTCAGTAGAGTAGGGACCAACGTCTTCGCTGGCCTACGCTGACTCCCAAAAATAGATAGGGGTCAAGTCTCAAGGTAAGTCGGTACCAATGACTTAGTCTAAGACATGACTCTACCTAGGACGTATCTTCGTAGTCGAGATACCTGATATTTATCACATGTCTCGACTATGAGGACAGAAGAGTGGGACGAGAAACTCGCCTTCACTCACCGAATAAGTCAAGCCGACCATTGTACTCTACATATAGATAGAATACAAGGTCGCCGACAAGAACCCAAGGTATACTGCCACTACCTGGCCTGCTACTGAAAGACAAATCCAAAGGGAATAACTGAAGGAAGACCATGAAGATATTACCTGAGAATCCCAAGGTACTACCCTCACGCAAATACTACAGCTGCTCCTGGTACTGCGCATACAACTGTGCTCTGAGCTACCTGATCATCTGAGCTCGCGATGGCGGTGGGTACTATGCCAATGGTTGAACATCTAGTATTGGCCCTAGCTGTTCATCCACTACATGAGGTGATGCCGGAGGTGATTGAAAGGACTGCAGTGGTACATCTGGTGTAGCTGGTCGTCTTCGAGATGTCGGATATGGACAAGTACTAACTGAATGGTCCTCTGCTTCACAGCGAAAGCATCGTCTATTGGCCATCCGACAAACTGATCTGTGATGCCCTAACTTACCATAATAGGTACATGCTACTTGTTCTGTCTGATACTGTCGCTGGTTCCTCTGCCTCTGAGCTTGCTGCTGATGAACCGACGCTGGTGCTTGCTGGTTGGAAGGCTGGAAGGATGACGATCCACCTTGATTCCTCCAGGGATAAACTCCTATCATGTGGTCAGGTTATCCGCACACTAAACATAGAAGGTTAGCCCTCTGACAACTAAGATGAATGTGCCCTTCCCTTCCACATAAGGAACATATGGTTGGTAACTTCTGATGCTGGTACGGACGTTGGTATGTTGGTACTTGTGATGGACGTTGGGGTGAAAAACCTAATACGGGTGAATGGTACCTCTTACGACCGTCAGTTCTGGATGTGGTCCTCCTAGATATATGCTCCCGCTCTCGTACTACCTCCATAGTAGGTCGGGCTCGATATGCTGACTGGATGACTGGTACTGCCTGGCTCCACCTTCTGGCTGCAAGTCCTCGGCTTAAAATTTCTCTGGTATTCCTTACCCACTACGATCTATCAACATCTGGATACTCTGCTGGAGAACGAGATCTCATCGTTGCTGAATCCCTATTAGTGCAGGTACATCAGACTGATCTGGAACTACATTCGCTCGAACTGCTGGTTGTACGGGCACATCGGGATGATCAGGATGGATTGGCACCTCTGCCCTCGAGTCAACTCTCGACACTTCGTCTGAATGCTGAGACTGATCCCCCATAACTGGCCTAACAGAAGATTACTGATCTGCCATCGGCAGAACCCAAACTAGGTAATCAAAATGATTAGGAATAGTGCCTCTGAAAGTTAAAGGACACAAGGATCAAATCGAGGGAACAGAAGAGAATCAACTATTAAGGCAGATATCAGGTCAATGGATCGGGGGTAGAGAATAATACGAAGGATATCAATAAAGATAATCATGATTGAGATATCTAAACAGCAGTAACCCCCACATATCTGAAAAATTAGACTTGCATCGACCACCACTAAAACCTGTGTCACACCCCAGAACCAGAATACTGACAAGTGGGGACGGACAAGGCCAGCTACGTAATACCAAAGTACGCCAATACTATGAAATTACGTATAAGCTGTCAAGACATGGGGGTTACTTCTATAAGCCAATAGTCGATCCTAGGTCAAGCAATCCTAGGTATCTCAATCGTAGGCAATTATACAAGTGCAAGAAGTATGATCATCAGACATACAATAGTAAAGCGTCCCAAACCATATATACATGGATGATCATGAAGCTAGTAATACATAATGGAGGAACTAGCAACAGTATTAGTCATACATGATAAGCTCTAGCTGCAGTCTAGAATACGCACATCATGTTTATGCTCATAGACTAAAGGTCAAGGACAAAAACACGAGCTAAACACGTACTCGGAGGCTAAACGCCACAAAAGAATAATGTACATATCAAGTGGGAGAATGAAACAAGAAACCCACTCAGGTACTCTGGTGCTCCGGATGGTCACCGTCGTGTAGATGGTACGAAAGATCCTCTAGACTTCTCTATCAGATCTGGCCAAACAAAACCAGTGGAGTCAGACCCCCAATAGCAAGTACCACAAAGGAAGCCAAACTATGAACTAAAACCAACAATCACTAACATCAACAATTAGAGATACAAATGAGTAAGGGCAGATCGAGACTCGTGCACTACCAATGCACTTATCCCGAACATAGAAAGACAATAAGTAAGCATCTTGGAGCATAAAGTAATTATCATGCAAAATAATATAAAATATAGACATGTTAAGTAAACAGAAGCTTGAGAATATGTAAAAGCAATTGCACATGTGAACTTGTGAGATAGCCGGGTCATAAGAGCATGGTGACCCGGCATAGGGAGTCATGTATTGCTTGGAAGATAATTGAACATGTGAGCATGTAAGAATTATATAGAAAGACAATGATAAGTGGACTTATGAACTAATTCGGAAGTCAAATTACAACCCTTAAACCAAACAAGGACCTGGATTGTAACCCTTCTCCTGAACAGAACTTAGTCTCTAATCATTGTGCATCATAAGGATCATATAGAACATGTGAGTACTAAATAGGAAGACAAATGATAGGATAACTTAGGAACCATTCCGAAAGCCAAGTTACAACCCGTAAACCAAACAAGGACAGGGGTTATAACCCTTCTCCTGAATAGAACTTTGTCTCCGACCATTTATCGATGAAAGTAAGCATAAACCATAGATACTAAAATAAACATATAGACACTGCCTCGACAAAACTAGACTGGAATGGACCGACTCCATCAATCGATCACGGCCAAGCAATGAGTACGACTTGATACTTTAACTAACTAGGGTTATCACAAGCCTAGTTACTAACAAGATGCAAAAAGATTTCCATGTCCAGTTACCCACCTGTTGCTACCGGAGTGACCCCAGCAAAAGAAAACAAGTATAGCAGACACACTGCAGTAAGATACATGTGTCCTAAGGAGGTGCCCCACTCGACGGTGAGCTGAAAATGTGCTCATCATGATAGATAGCTCCAAATTCCATGTATATATATATATATATATATATATATATATATATATATATATATATATATATATATATATATATATATATATATATATATAAGGTCGGGATCAAACGGGCAACTGGGAAAGTCTCTTCATGAACTACTTGATCAATCTAGTCATTAATCCTAGCCAGATTCAGTATGAATCCCTGACCGTGGTCATCAGGAATCCATGTCTTAGACATGATGAAATACAAAACATGTATCTTATACAAACACACTCAAGAGAAACACCCACGGTGTCCAAATCATTTATTACTTGTAAGATAATAAAGCCGTCGCAACAGCATCTTGATTAAGTATGTCATGTTAGGTTTACTTGTCATGTAAAGAGTAATTTTCAGTAGTGCGCCTCAACGGGCCACTATCATGTAAGCGAAGAAGGGACGTGTTCTAGAGTGCACCACGGCGGATCACTATCATGTAAAGCAAAGAAAGACATGTTCAAGAGTGCACCATAATGGGTCACTATCATATAAAGCAAGGAAAATATATAAATCATGAGTGCACCACAATGGATCACTATAAAGAAATTCTAAACATGAGATAGATTGTAAAGTACAATAAATCCGGAAAAGCATGGAAACACATATCATATCACATAATAAATATTCGAATGGAAAGACATATCCTGACATGTGAGAAGGGATAAGTAAAAGTAACTAATTGGCATAAAACAATAATTGAATCTGTGCTAGTGTTAGGTGTACAAAGGGTGTACAATCATTTTCTAACTGTACAAAGTCATCTAATCATGATAAGACTTTATTACAGTCGAAGGAAACCTCAAAAATGTCAAGTACAGAAAACATGCCAAAAAGATCAAATATGATTGAAATTATAGCATATAAACTCTGATTAAAGTGAAACAAAAATGTTCTTGAAGGCAAGACAAATATCTACAACTTTCATGTTTTGAGTTTTTCAAGATTTTAGCTATAAAACAGCTCAAAAGGCAAAAACAGTCATTTGGAGTGACCTGCGCGCAAATTGTACGAGCAAAACTGCCCACGGCGTACGTTGCGTGCAAGCACGGCGCACGTTGCGCGACAGAAAATCACGCGGGTGCGCGGCCGCACAAGTTGCGCATTACACGGAGGCAAAAACGCCCCAGCGAGCGGGCGCGCGACAGAAAATTGCGCGGCTGCGCAAGTTGCACATTGCACGCGGGCAAAATCGTCCACGGCGCTCGTTATGCGCAAGCACGGTACGCGGGCGTGCGAAAAAAATTGTGCGGGTGCGTGGCCGCACAAGTTGTGTATTGCGCGCGGGCAAAATCACCCACGGCGCACGTTGCACGCAAGCACGGCTCGCGGGCACGAGGCAGAAAATTGCGCGGGCGCGCGATCGCGCAGGTTACGCCTTTCGCGTGGGCAAAAATGTCCACGGTGCACGTTGCGTGCAAGCACGGCGCACGGGCGCGCGGCAGCGAAAACACTGCACACGGCATTGTTCATCGTCCCGACGTCACCAAAAGGTGTGGGGAACCCATGAACATGAAAATGGCTAAAATGGCACGGTTCAAAAGCCAAAATTGGGTAGAATAAAATTTCCTACAACATGGAACCATTAGATTTCAAAAATATCAAATTTTAAGAGATCAAAACCAAGAAAAATATGAAAATCTTAAAACTTAGATCTACAAAAAATGTAACCATCAAAACCAAAAACTCCAAGTTCTAAAGAGGCTTAGAATCATGAAAGGAAGAGAATAGAACAAACAAAAATAACATTGTTCAAGATTTGGCAAGATGTGCTTGCCTAGGTTTTGGAGGGGGAGCAAACGGAGAAGGAGTAATTGAAATGAATGGAGGAGAGAGAGAGAGAAGTTGGTTTTTATACAAAACCCTTATCATCTCAACCCAACCCAAACCAACTCATGCTAAGTTGAACCAAACCAAATTAAACCATGTACAAGATTAAACCAAATCAAGGCTAAGAAAGATAAATCAAAATACGGGTCACCTGTCAAATATCAGAAATTCCGTACACGTATACTGAAAATACGTATAACGAAAAAATGAGAGTGACAAGCATGCCGTCGGTATACACTGGTATACTGGCGGTATGCCGGTCAAGGAGAAAATCTATAAGTTAAATTTTTTTAAAGCGTTCCGAAAATCAAGAAAATATAAAATACAGTACAAAATACGTCTCCGTATATAAATACCGATACAGTGAGACGAGTCTCATAATAACTTCATAACTGAGATACCTAAAATACACAATGCACCTCATGAAGGGGGCTGGGGATGTGTTGTCGCATTGTCCTAGTTATCTTGGTGGTATAAAGAGAGGAGGTCAAGTTGGATCAACTTATGATGAGATCAATCTCATTATATCTTATTTGGATTACTTAAATATAGATTGCAATTCTGATCTAATTAGAAACAATCTATTTTGACAATCATTCCTTATCTAAAAATCTTTCTAGATTTCAGTCATAATCTAATATACAAGTCTACGATATTTACACAATCAACATAATTCAAGATTGCAATCAATTTACAATTTTCTAGTATATTTCACATAGTCTTAACACTAATTGGTTAGCATACTAGTACATCTAATTAGTCTAGACTCGGTTCATATAGGTTGGAATTCAAATCCAATTAGGACTCATCGAACCTATAACTACTTTGATTCGTCTAACTTGATCTCACGTTTCCCTTATGTGTGTGACCCATTAGGCTCATGATCACGATGACAATTACCGTTAAGAAAAAGTTACCCGAACTAGTGCAGTTACTCTCGAAAATCGTAGATCAAGATTATCAGCTAGCAGTGTGTCATGACCCTATATCGTATGAAGAATCTCTAATCCTTCTAATGAACCTTCTACATCAGTTATCATAAGATTCAGTCTCTTTGTCATCTGTGTTCCAACTCGATGATCGATTGGATATAAATGTCAAGTCCAACTTATCGAGTCATATGTACTCGAATTAGTGTTCAATGTTCACTTATGTACAACTAGAATCAAGTATTCTAATGACATCTTAGCACAAGGATTTGTCAGAACTTGACATCTATAAGACATACACTCCGATTTGTATGCTTGGTTTTGACAGATTCCATGTTGACTACACACTATCGCTATGAGTTGTGTGATGCACCCAACCGATACAAGTCTATGATCCATGGTTAAAACCATATTAGAATAAAGTCAATGTATAATTACCAACTCATAAGATACCTAGTAGTCTCAGGTCTAGGGAATACTTTTTCTGCTGACAGACAGGATTTCCCAATTGACATTTTGCATACTTCTCCATTGGGGATTTCTGCTGCCGGTAATGTTCAACATACTCGATCTTCCAACAAGTACCCTACTCTTATACCACTATGACAAACACATGTTAGTGACTTATGAGAACAATCATCGATCCTTAGTCTCTACCTATATCCTACCAATGTTCCTCTAGGTGGACCTACGACTTGGAACTTTAATAGAACATAGTGCTTAGTGTTGGAATAAATAATTGTCATACTTGTGATCCACACTTGTCAAGCCGTTAGCCTTTATCATGGAACTTCATCACAACATAAGTGTTGCTAAGACATGTTAATAGTGATGACTACAATAAAGCCTTGATAAATTTAAATCATGTAATAACCAAAAAATTCCTTTCATGTTGGCCGTTAGGACATATCACTATCATTCCCCGAATTATACTGAAGACAAATCTCATAGTCTTTTAGTAACTCCAACCGTCTCCTCTGCCGCACGTTTACGTCTTTCTAAGCGAACACATAGTTCAAGCTCTTTTGATTGATACAAATCTCCACTCTATCACCATACGAATAGTTCCTCCAGAACTTAAGTGCAAAGAAAATTATGGTTAACTCCAAATCATGGGTCATATAGTACTGCTCTCGAAGCTACCGGCCTGATAAGCTATCACCTTGCCATATCGTAAAATGACACACCCAAGTCCCTTACCCGAGGCATCACATTATTTGGTGAACCCTTCTGGCCCCACCCGAAGTGTCAAAATCGACGCTGAAATCAGTCTCGTCTTCAGCTCCTTGAAGGAAAGTATGACAAGCCATTGAGCATTCAAACTGAATATTGCTTCATGTTAAATGTGCCAACGATGCTAAAGCTCTAGTAAAGTCTGCTACAAACCTATACTAGTAGCCTGTCAACCCAAAAAATTTGCACACATATGCCAATATCCTCGAAAATGTCCAACTTTGTGGCTTCCACATTTCTCGAATCAACCGGGACTCCTGCTTTTGAGAAGATATGCCCTAAAAAAAGGTATGTGATCTAACCATTACTCATACTTGTTGAACTTGACATATAACTGACACTCCCTCAAAGTTTGAAGAGCTGTTCGAAGATGCTCCTCTTGCTCTGCCTCGTTGCAGGAGTAAACCAATATGTCATTGATGAAAACCACCACAAACAAATCCAGATAAGGTATAAATATATTGTTCAATAAATCATAAAGATAGCTTCTACATTGGTTAAACTATATGGCATCACTAGGAACTCCTAATGGCCATATTGTGATCTAAACGTTGTCTTAGGTATGTCCTGCTCACGGTCTCTCATATGATAATATACATATCAAAGATCAATCTTCGAGAAAACTCTGGATCCATGTAACTAATCAAACAAGTCATTTATCCTGTGCAACAGATATTTGTTCTTGACTGTCATTGTATTTAGTTGACGATGGTAATGTATAAATGTGATGAGCCATACTTCTTCTTCACCAACACTACTGGTGTAAGATAATCCACTAGGTCTAATGAGTCCCTTGTCTCTCAACTCATGGAGTATACATAAAGCTCATCTAAATCTTATGGCACCATTTTGAATCAATCCTGTCTTGCAAATCATAAATATGTCAAATATACTACTAAGGCCTAGTGTGAAGCAAGTATAAGCTATTAAACAAACATTCAAAGTCATATAAAGGATATGAAATAACGACAAAGTCTTATCAAAAACTTTAATGTTAAAACATAACCAGATTTGGAAGCCGTTTTAAAACATCATGAATTTTTAGATATTAATGATCAGTGCCCGACTTTAAATTTTGAGACCTGATGTGAACTCTAAAAGTGGTACAGCTTGAAATGATGCCCTCAAAACTCACTTGTAATCTTTGACTCCGCTCACTAGATCGTCTCAACGGGAATAACTTTAGGCATTAGCAAGAATACATTTTTTTTAAATAAATTATGTCAATCACAAATATGCCAATAATTATAGCACTAAAATAATTATACAATAATTACTAGATATTTCAACAATTAATGGATATTTCAATAAACTATTTTCAGATTTTTACTAGATAATTTCAACAACAATTTATAAAAATAAATTAATAAATTATAAATGTCACCTAATGGAAAATGTTAGATCCAACAGATCTTTTAGGAACAAAACTCACTTGTAGTCATCGACTCTGGCCACTAAATCAACTCGGCAGGAATAATAGGCATTAGGCAAGAACATAATTTTCTAATAAATTATAAGTTAACCACAAATAAGTCAATCAACGATAATTTAGATATATAGAAAATTAATCAAAGTCTCATCTTTGGAGGGATCGACCATTAGTTATTTTAGAAATAAAAAATCGACATTCACAAGTCTCTCATTCTAAAATAAAACCTACAAATTATTCTCTGTTCTAATAACTCGGTGGCCACATGAGTCTAATCTTTTTGTGATTTCTTTCTGTGGATTTAAATATATAGACGAGGAAGAAAAAAAAAAGTTGGCACCCACATTAGTTTCTTTCTACCAAAACAAAACCTAAAAGATATTCTTTGTTCTAATCCTTTCCGTAACCGTAGCTTCTAATCTCTTTGTGACTTCTAATCTATAGATTCGATTCATCAATTTAATTTTTGGCCCAAAAATTAAGACCCCCCAGTTAATTTAGAGGACTTACATACACTACAAAAAAATTACGTACCCTCTAAAAATTTGGTGCCCTCTAAAATTTTGGGCCAGAGGCAACTGCCTCATAGGCCTCATATTAATTCCGACTATGTTAATGAATGATGAAATCCGAAACTATTCACAGGCGAAGAAAAGAAAGAAGAAAAAGAAATTCAAGAATAAAATTTTATTCTATAAATATGAGATTCAAACAATCCTATGAAATTCATAACTGAAAGTTATTCTTGCTGATATGGAAGGAAATAACTTGGTATTATATATATATAGGGCACGGATCAAAGTACCGCCCGCAGAGCCCCGCCCCCCGCACCACAGGATGGGAGTGGGGTTGGGGGGGGGGGGGAGGGGTTGGGCGCATGGGGCATGCGCCCCCGCGCGTGCCCGCTCGATCCATATATATATATATATATATATATATTTGAAGCAATGGTTAATTGTGGTGAACTCGCCTCCACTGGACTCGAACTCCCGACCACTTGGGCCGCATGCATCTCTCTTAACCACTAGGCTAGAGGTCATTTGCATATATATATATATATATATATATATATATATATATATATATATATATATATATATATATATATAAATATATATATATATATATATATATAAAAAAAATATATATATATATATATATATATATATATATATATATATATATATATATATATAGTACCGGACCGTGGTCGCCCTGCGACCACCCAGCCGTCCGTGCCCGGGAGGGGGCTCGAACTTGGGACCTCCCCAAGTGAGTCCCCTCTCCTAACAACATGAGCTAGGAGGCTTGGACATATATATATATATATATATATATATATATATATATATATATATATATATATATATATATATATATATATATATATATATATATATATATTGGAAGAAGGTAATTATTCAATGATCGCTCCCACCGAGATAACCATCGCCCACTTGGGCTTTATGCCTCCACACTAGCCACTTGAGCTAGAGGTCATTGGCTATATATATATGTGTGTGTGTGTATGTGTGTCGGTGAGGCACTCGGCGCAATGGAATGTGTTCGAGCCTTCATGGAGGCACGCCTCCATGCTCCATTAAGAAGTGGACATCCCAATATATATATATTTTTGTAACTGAAATAGAACTTGTATGTACCATGAGCCCTGGACTGTCGAAATTAATTTTTTTTGGGCACTCCTACTTCAAGGGCGTTGGACAGTCGCCATGGCTGCCATAGGCCAGGGCCGACCCTGAAGGGGCTGTATATATATATATATATATATATATATATATATATATATATATATATATATATATATATATATATATATATATATATATAATACGCAAATTTCAGCCACACATCATTTGAAATGAATGTTTCAAATATAAATGTATACCAAATTTACACATGAAAGTCAAATTTGACATGCATGCTAATTAATAGTAGGTTGTACTAATTAGTGGAATATTCAATTTGGTATGCATGTTAATTATTATAACTACTCTATTAAATCTGAACCATTTATTTCAAATGATGTGTGGCTGAGATTACGTTGTTTTAGATGTCAAATTGTATGTTTAACATGATCCCCACTATATATATATATATATATATATATATATATATATATATATATATATATATATATATATATATATATATATATATATATATATATATCAAATGACCTCTAGCCTAGTGGTTAAGAGAGATGCATGCGGCCCAAGTGGTCGGGAGTTCGAGCCTCAGTGGAGGCGAGTTCGCCACAATTACCTATTGCTTCAACATATATATATATATATATATATATATATATATATATATATATATATATAGGGGGGCGTAGCGGGTTTTCGATCTGTGTTGACCAGGAAATGAATATATATATATATATATATTATATATATATATATATATATATATATATATATATATATATATATATATATATATATATATATATATATATATATATATATAATACACAAATTTCAGCCGCACATCATTTGAAATGAATGTTTCAAATATAAATGTATACCAAATTAACACATTTTTTTTTTTGAAATAAAAAAGGATTTTATTAAATCAAACAAAAGGATTAACAGAAGGGTAGTCTTCAGCCATCAACCTGGCAATACAAGCCGGATAAGAAATAAAAGATGAACCTATTCTATTCTGAATAGCAAATTTAGCCAACTCATTGGCCACCAAGTTTCCAGTTCTTCTCACGAATTGGAATTTGATATTGGTGCAGGCTTTAATATCCGAGAAAATTTCGTGGACCAAACCCGAATGTCTCCATGGAATAATTGAAGAATCGCCTCTCATGATCCGGAATACTATTAGGGAATCTCCCTCAATGATGTACTCCTTCATATTAAGCTCCCGAGCAAGGCGAATCCCCAGTTTCGTAGCCTCAAGTTCAGCCTGAATACTGAGTTCAGGGCTAAAAGAGTCCGGCAGGAAGGAAGTGAATGCTCTCACAAAAATACCTCTGTCATCCCTAGCAATAGCAGCAGCCGCCAGTGAGGTAGGAGAGGTAGCCCCATCAACATTAATCTTAATAGTACCCTCCGGAGGTGGAGACCAAATGCTTGGCATAAGGGTTGTGTAGCAAATCTCCTGAGCCTCTTGAAATGATGTGGTGCAACCAGACTCATAAAGATTGAAAAATTGAACTGCCGAGGTCACAATTCGCTGAATATTTGGGGCTACGTGTTTGAAGACACAATCACCCCTAGCTTTCCAAATCGCCCAAGCAATAGCAGCTCCCATTTTAAAAGTATCAGAAGCATTTTTATCATTAAGCCATAGCTGAATCAGAGATGAGAATTTGCAGTTGTTATCATAGCGGAGACCCATAGGGCTGGCAAACCATACTCTTTTAGCAATATTGCAATGGAGGAAGAGGTGGTCTATATCTTCGTCCATGAGCATACAGAAAGGACATAACGGATTGGTAGACTGAATTATTTTGTTGATGGAGGAAAATAACGGCAGTGCATTGTTCAGTATTCTCCAAGTGAACATTTGGATACGCGGAGATATCCCGCTCATCTTCCAGAGCACTCCCCAATTGTTTCCAGTCATAGTTGTAATCGAACAGCTAGGTGCTTGAAAGTGAATGTTTTCATACAACGATTTGGCGGAGAAGGCCCCCGATTTTACTTTGGTCCAAATGAGAGTGTCCTGACCATCTCCTTCGCATAGGCTGATAGCAGAGATAGCCTTGGCTTCCATTGGTGAGAAAAGTTCATAAAGGAGTGGCATGTTCCAGACTCGCATAATAGGGTCCATGAGATCTCGGACAAGTCTAGGACCATCATATCGAGTATTGCAGGAAGTTATTCGATAACCCGGAATGCCAGGGATCCACGGATCGGCAAAAATGTCCACCCACCCTCCTCTAATTTTCCACAAAAGGCATCCTTCCAAAATACGACGAGCGCCGATCAGACTCTTCCAAGTCGGAGAAGCCCGATTGCACTCTTTTGCAAACCAGAAAGATTTGTTTTGAAGATATATACCTCGGAGCAATCTGGCCCAGAGTTGATGAGGAGCATACAAGAACCGCCAAGCTAATTTACCAATCAAAGAGTCGTTCACCCAAGCGGGAGCTTTAAAGCCGAGTCCTCCAGTTCTTTTCGGCTGTGTGAATTTGTTCCATGCCAAGAAATGAATCTTCTTGTCGCCTACATCATGTCCCCACCAAAATGACCTGTAAATCATCTCCAGCTTGCGACAAATAGAGATAGGAAGTTTATACGCTGCCATTGAGAAGACAGGGATGGCTCCCAGAGTCGATTGTATAAGGGTAGACCGGCCCGCGTGGGATAGAGTTTTAGATTTCCAACCTTTGAGTCTTGTGTTCACTTTCTCCAACAGATCATGATACGACGCAATGCGACCCTTCGGAAGGAGAAGGAAGTGTCCCAGATACCTGTCCGATTTATTCATGGATGGAACATTTAGGATGGCAGAGAGCTCCGCTTGAGTATGGTTGTCCACTCGCCCGCTAAAGAAGACGCTCGATTTGTTCAGATTAATGGATTGCCCCGACCATGAAGCGAAGCGCTCAAGGATGGATAGAGCACTCGTCACCGCGGAAGTCTTTGCTTGTCCAAATATGATTATATCATCTGCGAACATTAAATGAGAAATGGAAGGGGTATATCGGTTGATGCGGATACCTTGATATAAATCCTCCTGCTCGTGCTGATAAAAGAGACGAGATAACATCTCAGAGCACATAATGAACAAGTAAGGGGACAAGGGACATCCCTGTCTAATTCCTCTCTTCGGTTTAATAAAGCCTTCAGGAACACCATTGATGAGAATAGAGTAGGTCGTCGAAGTGATACAACTCATAATGAGATTGTTGGAGTGCCCCCGGATTCCCATGCCGTTTAGCACTGATTGGATGAAAGGCCATGCCAACCTATCGTAGGCTTTTGCCATATCTATTTTAAGCGCAAAGGAGTTCTTCTTGACAGGAAAGTTCCTCATAGCATGAAATACCTCCTGTGCAATAACAATATTGTCGTTGATTTGACGACCTGGAACAAAAGCATTCTGGAAAGGCGATATTAGCTTATCTAATAAAGGTCGAATTCTATTAGCCAATATTTTAGAAATAACTTTGTAGGATACGTTGCAGAGAGCAATTGGATGGAAATCAGCTGGAGAAGCAGGGGACGAGCATTTGGGGATGAGAGCCAGATTGGTGTGGTTGATACGTGGCTCGAGAACTCCAGAGGTGAAGAATCGCTGAACCATTCTGACAAGATCATCGCCAACAACTGGCCAGCATTTTTGATAGAAAATAGCCGGATAACCGTCCGGCCCAGGTGCTTTAAGCTGTCCCATATTTCTGATAGTACGTTCGATCTCGTCACCACTAGGTGCTCCTCCGATCATGCCACATTCAGATTCAGTAATAGGATTGGAAGAGATATTAAACTCTGGATCAATGGCAGTGGAATCATCGACGTCAAAAAGCATTTTGAAGTGATTAAGGATAGATGAATTAATAGCAGTCTGATCGGAAGTCCAGGATCCGTCTTGAGTGATAATCGACCGAATCTCGTTCTTACGTTTTCTGATAGTGGCTTTGATATGAAAATATTTCGAATTCCTGTCTCCATCCTTGATCCAACGGCATTTCGCCCGTTGTCTCCAATATGTTTCATCGATAAGGAGAAGCTCGTTAAGTTCAGCATTGATATTTTTCTCCATGAGGATGGTATTGTTGGAAGTAATACCCTCCTGGATTTCTAGGAGTTGGGATTTGAGAGCACTGATCCGTTGCTTAATGAGACGAAAATTACCTCGGCCCCAAGACTGGAGCCTTTTAAGGGAAACCTGGAGTTTTTGAATAAGGCTAACGTCTTGTTTAGAAGAAACATCCCTCCAGATGTTGGAGATGGTAGCATCAAAATCTTCATTCATAATCCAGAAAGCTTCAAACCGAGGAGGCCTGTATCTCTTTTTTAGCAGGTTATTAGT